>JAJLUJ010000002.1:89599-236567 GCA_030564235.1 Blastobotrys elegans
AGCAACTATTCTTGGTTAGTTTTATTCATAATCAGAGTCGGGGCCGTACTGGAAGCTGCGAAAGTCTGGAAGTGATGGCGTTCATATTTGTCCTGAAAAAAAAAAAAAGGGTGAATAAATTCCAAGCTTGGGAGAGAAGAAAAAAAAAAAAAAAAAAAAAAAGAGTTGTTGCGTTGTCAATAAGTTCATTTTGGGGCGCACGCGTGCCCACCGCCACCGTGGAAAGCGTGATATAGTCCCATGATGCACCACCCCTGGCCAACTCGAGATCTCCACAGAAGCTGTTTTTTTTTTCTTCTTCACAAGAACGCGCGATTGATTGTGCCGCGGGTGTTGGTACGCAGGTATACGGCTCGATCGTGCTCGGAACGTATACGCCGTACTGAGCCGCACGAATGATGAGAAGGAGAAAAAACACTTTTTGCCAAATTTCTTATATGGTATGGTATTATATCTGTATAAATAAGTAGCACGGAGAAGGGAGGGGGTCTCTTCTGCCATGTGCTGGTGGAAACATTTTGTCTGTCTAAACCTCGCCAGTTTTTTTACTGTTACAAGCCACAATCTTAATCTTGTCGGCCAGGACCTGTTCTCCATTATCCATTTTAAAGTTGACATCTTTGACGATAAATGTCCAGACGTCGTCGCAGCACCGGTATGTATGCAAATGACCCTTCAACATGAGCCGGCTCTTGACCGTTTCACGCAGGTTGTCCGTCATCACCTTGTCAAACTATACTGGTTAGCCCTTCAGTACCAATCTGGTATTTAAAAAGGAAACACATACATGAGACAGAATCTTCATTGCCAGTTGTGGCTGGATCTGCGAGTCACTGCAAACCGTTTTGATTAGAAATTGCGTTGATTCGAAAGATACTTACGAGATTAGCTGATCCAGTGCGTCAGTCAACGCAGCACCGATGCTGTGAGAGGAGGTTAGTTTGGGATTGCAGCTTAGCAGCACGTACCTGCTTCGACGGTAGAGCTCGTAGTATGGAGTGGAGTTCATCGTCAAGTGAAGGAAAAAAATAGATGTCGATGGGTAGCCTTTTTTATTTGATGGCAATTGGGAGTTTTTATTTTTTTTGTTCGCTCGCGCCCGGCCCGCGCTTTGTTCTGCTTATTCAGCGGCAATTATAGATACGCTAGTTTGGGTAACATAGCACTGTTTTTTTCTATTTTTCGGTATTAATCATGTAGGCGAGAGTGTATTGGCTGATGAGGTGCCTATGTAGTGAATCATGTAGTCGTCGATTAGGCTGTTTCTAAGCTGGTTTGGGAGTTTGCGGCTGTTCCTTCACTTTCCTCCCAACCAATTTGCTACAGGTATATAAACCCGGGCCAAGTCCCAAATTTTTCTTACTCTAGACACCTCTCTAAATACTAAATTTTTTTTGTTTGTTCGTTACTAACGCAGCACACTTTACTTTTCAAATCCCTCTGCCCCCTTATCCTCTTATCCTCCCGGCCTGTCATCGTTTCGTTCCAAAGGACAGGACAATTTCATAGTAGATCAAAATAAATGAGTTCAGTTGTTTATTACAAGTTCAAATCGCAGAAGGAAGATTCGCGCGTAACCTTTGACGGCACAGGCATTTCTGTGTTTGACCTCAAGCGAGAAATCCTGATTGCTAATAAATTGACTACTACAGCCGAGTCGTTTGATTTGCAGCTCACTAATCCAGATACCAAGGAAGGTAAGTTTATTGATTGTTTGTTAGAATGTACTAACTCAGGACACCCCCCTACCTCATCTCCTTAATACTAGAATATAAAGATGATACAGAAGTTATTCAGAGAAGTTCACGAGTGTTGGCACGACGAATGCCGTCGACGTATCCAGGTGCGTCGCGGTATGTCACTGGTTCTGCGGCGGTGAACAATAAGCGCCGACAGAACAAGCCAATGAGAAGCACCACCGCCAATGCAGCGCCGGCGGTGGCCACTGACGCTCCAGCCGGCAGTGAGGAGGACCAAATCCGGGCAATGTTCCAATCGCAGAACGATCAGTGGAATCAGACTCAGCAGCACATGTCGCAACAGCAGTTTATTGTGCATCGTAACCCAAACGGGCAGACTGCCAACGTGCCTGATCATCCTCCACCCGACAGCTACGTTTGTTACCGATGCGGACAAAAGGGTCACTGGATTCAAGCATGTCCTACGAATAACGATCCAAACTGGGAAGGGAAACGTGTGAAACGGACAACTGGTATCCCCAAGTCCATGCTCAAGACGGTGGCGAAACCGGCCGACGACGATTCGAATACGTACCTTGTTAACGAAGACGGTGAGTATGTGGTGGCGATGGCTGATAACGCATCGTGGCAAAACTACCAAAATAAGACCAACGCGGCAAAGGATTCTGGGTCGTCTGGGGCCGGTACTGACCCCGAACTGATTTGCCCGCTCTCCAAAAAAGTATTTGACCAGCCAGTCAAGACTCCATGTTGTAAAAAGACATACTCAAAAGACGCCATTGAAAACTTTCTTTTGGAGTCTGATTTCAAGTGTCCAAATTGCAATGAAGAGGAGGTGTTGTTGGATCAGCTGACCCCAGACGAGGATATGCAAAAGCGCGTGGAGGAACTAAAACAACCAGCAGCGGTAGAGTCAACTAAACGTAAGCGTGAAGGTGATGACGAGCTTGATAATGAACACGACGCGGCGGCAGATAAAAAGGTGAAAACCGAAGGCGATGGCGATGGCGATGGCGATGACGACTCGGACGGGTATGAGCCGCAGGAAGCAGCGCCTGCTACCGCTGTAGCCGAGCCGCCCGCGGCAAATGACAACAACTCGCAAGATATGCCGCAAATGCCAATGATGCCACCGTTCATGATGGGTATGCCGCCACCACCACCGCCAATGATGATGATGATGCCGCCGTTTATGCCTCCATTCATGCAACAAAATGGTAACAATGGCAATCACAAGTATGGCAATAACAACAATGGCCGAAAGTAATTGTATACATAATATATTGAAAGCATGATTTTTTTTTTTCGACTTTATACTAAATACTTCGAACGTTTCGTGGTTCGTACAATTCTTCCAAATACTCAACCTCGTCGTTGTCGAGTTTGACTTTCAAAGCATTGATAGCCTCGTCCACTCGTTCTGGCTTGGAGATGCCAACGATTGGGGAGCAGCCCTTGGACAAGGTCCAAGCAGTAGCCACCGCGGCCATTGTGATGCCCTTCTTTTTGGCAATCTCCTCAACACGGTTAACAATCTGTTTATTCGCTTCAGTATTGAGGTAGTCGTGTACGGCCAATTGGGGGTCGGTAGAGGACCGGGCGGTGGTGTTGAAAGATTCATCCAATGGTCGACACAACAGCCCCTTGGCGATTGGAGACCAAGGCACGAGTCCGACTCCGGTATCGTTACAAAACACGTTCATTTCACGCTCTTCTTCACGGTACAACAAGTTGTAATGACCTTGCATGGAGATGAACTTTGTCCACCCGTTCTTTTCGGCAATGAACTGCAATTGAGCAAAGTCAACCGCACGCATGGAGGATGCGCCAATGTACCGAACTTTGCCTGATTGCACAACGTCGTGCAAGGCGCGCATGATTTCGTGTTTTGGGGTATCACTGTCAAACCGGTGGATTTGCAAAACGTCGATATATGTACCTAACCGTTCGACAGAAGCGTCGACCGCGTCCAGAATGTGTTTCCGCGATAGACCCTTCCGGTTGATCAGGTTCATGTCATTGGGTTCCAAGTTTGGGTCGTTGTTGACCGGGAAGAAACATTTGGACATGATTACGATGGAAGAACGATTGGTGTTGTGCTTTTGTAGATACTTGCCGATAAACCGCTCACTTTCACCATTGCTGTAGACATTGGCGGTGTCCCAGGTTCGCATGCCTTGTTTGTACGCATAGTCAAGCAACTCCATCACCTTTTCTTCATCTTCAAGGATCCAGCTATACCAGCTGGCGGACCCAAACGACATGGCGCCAAGAATCACCTTTGACACTTTTAGACCAGAGTTTCCCAAGTTTTGATATTCCATTGTTTGATTTACAGTGAGGTGAAGAGAAAGCCGTCACCCTTTATATACTTTTGTGGTTAACTCCGACCTCCGTTTTTTTCTTTAAACACCGCTCTCGGAGATCGCATCACCCTCGCTAAACTGCACCAACGCGTACTTGCCGCTCCAAGCCCAGGAGTTCTTTTCCTTACCTTGAGCAGTCCACTCAGCTTCAAGTTCCTGTTCCTTTTCAGAAGAAATACCAGAAACGGTATCAGCCTTGGCGGTTCGCAGGGCCAGTACACGAACGCCAGCGCTTGCCAAGTCGCCAATAGCGGTGGTGAACGGGGTATCACGAGGCCACGCCAAATCCCACATGAGCTTACGGTAGTTTAAATCGCCCTTGAAGATGACCAGGTCGGAATCCTTCAAGTCTTGCCAAACATCATCACCTGAAGCAACCCCGCCTTGTTTAATCTGGTCAAACCCATTACAGCTAGTCCAGAACGGCGAAGTTCGCACGATAATGTTCCCGTCGCCGTGGTATTCCGCAAGTCTGTCCACAAACGCATCGAGGTGGGCACGATCCGCGTTTGGGAAAAACTCTGGGTCTTGCATTTGATTGATTAGATGCAAAACGTCGGCAGGAAGTACATCCGAGACGAACCAAGGCACGTTCTTGGGGTGCAACACAACAGTCTTTGCCAGCTTGGAGTCCAGTAAAAACATGGCAAGCACCAGATCGGTATACAGCTCAAACCCAGAGTTGTCAAGCACGATATCAATCCGACCATCGCCATCCTTAACCAGATCCCACGCCTTATCCAAATCACTGGCCAGCACGTTCTTTTCATTCTTCTTACGAGCCTCCGCGCCTTGCAAGGCCTTGATATCCTCAAGCGAGATGTTGGTGAGCAGAGACAAATCGGTGGCATTCCCCCACAATGAAATATCAATAAACTCTCGAAACAGCACCTCAAGGGCTTTTTCGCTGGTTGAGTCGGTCAATTGAGAGGATAGCTGGTCGTACCGAGTCGCCAACTCGCTCACACCAGCCTCAGAGTTTTTAAACGTATCCGTCTTTTGAGAGTAGAACACGTCGTACCGTTTCCAATGCACAGACGCCTCCATAAACGTGGAAATCTTTCTATACAAGTAGCATTCTGAATACAGCCATGGCGCGGTCAGCCACGTGCTGTGCTCGGCTGGGAGGTCGCCAAGCTGCTTGTTGTAGTCGGCAATGTCCTTGCTGGAGCCTTGCAACGGGGATAGCTTGCGGTCGTGCTCCAGATCGTGCTTCAAACCCACAACCTGCGAGAGGATTTGCTTGCCCTCGCTGAGCTTTTCGGCGTAATCGGCGGCGGCCTCAGAAAGCCCGCCAATTGCTCGCGAAATGTCGTCAATGGCTCCTGTAAGGATCACTGGCCATCGCTCACGTGCAGATTTCCACGCAAAGCTTTCTCTATCGTTGTTGTAGTATGGTTGTGGTGAAGTCATTGTCTTGGTGGGAAGAAAAGAAAAAGGAAACGTTGGGAATGAAATATTTCAACATTACAACTACATTTATGACTACGCTGAAGGAAGAGTACCGCAAAGGTATCAAAATTCAAGACAATCTTAGCGCACTGAATGTCAGACAGGACTCAGCAGAGTACCAGGCGGAGGTGGCAAGGGCGCTTGCCACGTATGAAGTCTGCGAGCGGCTTGTCGCCCAGCTGTCGTTATTCAGCGACAATGAAACGATGGATGATCTCAGCACAAACGATATAGAGTATATGGACGTGGACTATCGACAGGCCGGCATGTTTGAAAAAGTCATGGGCAAGAAACGAGCTGAAGCGCTGGGTAAATCGGCCGATTGCTACCTAGCCTTTTTGCAGCTGCTTGATACATACCACATTCTCACAAACCACATGGCTAGGCGGTTAAAAGACGTCATGGGCCATAACAAGCAGCTGAAATATATACAAGCTTCCGATGCCACGACTCGTCGGCAGGATAAGATTGACCAGTTCAAGCTGGAACGCGCATTGGAAGAGAAACTAAAACTCAGCACGTCGCTCTCTGATGAAGACGAGCTACGGAAAATCAGGTTTGCCGATTTGGGGCTGAAGGCGATCCGTGCATTTTCGTCATTGGAGAGCATGTCGATGGAATTGCAACTGCTCAAATCAGCACCGCCAGCAGAAGCGAATGATGAACGGGAGCGACAAGAACATAGCCAAGACGACGCTGATAAAGACAAGTACCAAGCCGGAAAGTTGGATCAACTACCTGGCAGTCAAGGCCCGCTGCTCGACAAGTATGGTAAAGTGAACCGGCCCTTCACCATTGTCAAATCGCGGGATCAGATCAAGAAACAAGCGTTTGGTACCGGCCAGCATTTGCCCACAATGACAGTGGACGAGTACCTCGATGAAGAGATTCGACAAGGTAGAGTTCTGCAAGGCGGTGAAGACTCGGCCAAACAAGAGGAACCCGACGAAGACAACTGGGAAAAGACTGACCAAGAAACTTACAAAGCCCGTGACTGGGACGAGTTTGTTGAGGCTAATCCAAAGGGCAGTGGGAATACCATGAATCTTGGATAGTTTTTAGTGTAAAAACAGCGCGCGCAAGCTCGAGATATATTTCCCAAAAAGTTTTTTTCCCTTCAACCTCACGTACACACACACACACACACACACACACAAATGTTTAGATACAAAGAGACGGTGCTAAATAAACCTAGCAACGAGCTCGGCGTTCGTCCTCTCGAATTGAACGTTCCGCAACCAGACCTGACTCCATTGGGTCGTTACAACGATAACGACGATGAAGACGTTGAGGATAGACACTACCTAGATCACGTCGCGACGAGCGGGGGTCTGGTAGAAACTGTCAATAAAGGCACGATATCATGGAAAGCGTTGAAAAAGAACAAGGTGCTTGAGCTGGAAGTGATTGACCTCAACGGGATTCCAAAGCTGACGCGTAAAGTGCGCATTGAAAGCCCGCTAACATTTCGAAACAATTGTGTCACGGTGGTGTTTGACAACAGCGACAAGACTGTAGTGGTCGATTATATCACGACCAATGGGTTTTTATACACTATCCGCGTCCCACTAAACGAGTTTGACGACAAGATTGGCACCAAACTGAACAATAACAACGCGACTGAATGGCGGAGTATCAAAAACCCATACTCATTCGACATGAAACCGCCTCACCTAATGCACGCAGTAAACCCCAACCTTCTCATTGTCGGGTTACAGGACGGGAATGTGATTCGATTCGACCGAGAAAGCTCGTTGGATGTGATCACCACCACAGTCTTTCAAGATACCCAGGGATTGTCATTCAGCAGGCTCTTCCCTTGGAACCATTCTGATAAAGTACCTGGTCGGACTGACCTGTCGTTACGAACATGCGTCGCGATTGAGTCGGACAATAACGGCATGCTGGTGACACTATCCATCAACCGAATGCTACGCGTATGGGACCTGAAGAGTAGTCTACTAATCTGCGAAAAGGACGTGGTGGGCCAACAAAAGAATGAGCAATGGCTGGACCCGACCCCTGCTAAGCTCATCTCCGTCACCGGTGATTACATTATCACGTTTGTGCCACTGGAAGAAGATGGGGTGTTTAAAGTGTGGAGCAAGGAGCTGGACGTGCTTCAAGAAGTTGAAGCTCAAATGCCTGATAAAAGCGCCGTGTGGGTCGCTGCAGACATGCAGGTCCTACTACTAGATGCAGAATCGTCGCTAGTGTTGTGGGTTGTCTGGAAGAGTGATACTAGCTCGTCAGTACAGTCGCTGCGGATTGGATACAATGGCCAAGTCGGGCAATGGGAGGCCACTCAACCGTGTGGCGCTGATGATGAGTCGTCGTCGTCCACATTAGGAAGTGAGCAACAAAAGTTTGTAAAGGTGGATTCTAAAGACGAGAGCGAGTACTTTATTGAACGTTTGTTTGGTCCAGCCAGCGGGGTTTCTCTACAGACCTTGAAAACGGCCTTGCCAATCTATGCCCAGCATTTTTCACTGCCATTCGAACATGACGCGGTAATTCGGTTCAACCAGAGCTTGAAAAAACTCAAGCTGGCGGTTTGCCAGACGGTGGGAGCTGCGGTTTCCATGAATGTCGACTCGTACGGCAATAATGACTACAAGGGGTATCAACAGGATCTAAACCTGCAATGGGTCCGGTTCGAGCGGTTGTGTAGTGAGTTGGAGAAGCAGGGCCATGAAGCAATGGCCTTGAAATACGGTGCTAGCGGCGAGATTGTGCTGTTGAAGGCGTCGTTTGTGGGTATTATCCGCCCAATGAGCAAGATGGAGGTTTATTGGCACAACAAGAGCACCAGCCCCACCTCTAGCTTGGTCAAGCGGGTCGCCAATCTAACCAATGAAGACGAAGGTATGACGGAAAGTTTGCTCAAGATTTTGGAGTTTTTGTGTGCGTTTCGAAACGGGGTGTCGCATACCGTCATGGCTCATTTGCACGCTTCATTGCGAGAAGACTACATGAAGGTGCGACACAACTTTACCACTAGCGAGCGCATTGTCGAATATTACCAAGAACATTTCGGCCCACATTTGACTGACTACGCGGTTGGGGTGCTAGCCACCCAAATGGCGGAGATTGGCAACATTGACGAAGTGTTGCAAAAAGTTGGCCAGCTTGTTGAAGAGATGGATGATAATGGCTCGGAATGTAAGCATGGGGTTACAGAGTATGGCAGCCAGCTGGTCAGCAAGGCTGTTTATGAACATGCGCTAATTTGTAAAAAAGCGGTGCTGGACATGCTATCACTGGTAGTCATTTCCTCATTCCACGATGATTTTGTCCAGGAAGAGACTACTGCGTTTGCGCGGTTAATCAACCAACTACGTGAACTATCCTGCACCTTGTTTGCTTTGACAAACTCCAGCTGTAACGATACTGTGCAGTCGTTTATGGAGCAGCTTGTCAATCTCTCGTTTATTTCTTCACACGACTCGGTGCTGTCGTTGAAGGCAAACGTTTGGCAGCAGTTTATGGGCACCGAGACTGCAGCGGCTCAGCTAGCAGTCCACATGCCAATGCACAATATTGACGAGATTGCCATTGTGGAGTTTGTCAATGAATTCATCACGTCAAAGGATTACTTTGGTGCGTTTATTAAAGGCATTCTTGGCGCTGATGAACGATGGATTTGTAAAGCTGCAGTTGGTGCGTCGTCCAACTTTAAATCAACGAGCCAGCAATCCATCGTGCATAACCTCATCTCGCCAGATTTAAAGCTGGGCCAGGGCGTTGCCTTGTACTACGAGTCGGTCGCCCAATACATGTCGAATCAGAAACAAGGTGATGATCATAAAAACAATGCTTTGGCTTTGAAACTCGCCAAGTATGCTATACAAACATGCCCTGATGAGGACGAGACCACGCAGCAGGTTGTCTTTTCAACGTGGTTTGAAATGGCCATCAAGGCGCGAAGCTTTGATGACGCGTATGCAGCGTTGATGGAGCTGGTTTCTTTACAGCAATCGGTGGACGTGCAAGTCTCTACACTGGTCACATCCATGCTTGAGCACGGCCAGTCAACCCGATTAGTCCGGTACCCATTCATTGGCCTGGCGAATAAAGTGACAACAGTTTTGGAACGCGATCAAACCAGCAACAACAAGGCGCGGGTTTTGTACGCGTGGAAGCTTGAACGGTGCGATTATCGAGGCGCCGCAGCTGCTCTGTACAATGAGATCCAGCAGGTTCGAGCCGCTAGTAATCAAGATTTTGATCAAGTACGTGACTTGTATGAAACGGTCTTGAACAGCATGGCGGTGATTGAGCCGCAGGAAGACCGATGGATTGTGGTGGACTCGGTTGATGAGTCTACTAACCAGCACAATGATGACGCCAAACGGACTCGTGTGGTGGACAGGCATGATGGGTTTAGACAAGAGAAGCGCGCGCTCAAGTATAAAGATGTTAAGGAAGAGTATGCTGCGTTTGTACGTGGCTTGGAAGGACAGCTCAAGCAGCTCATTTTGTAACTTATTATGTATATTTTTTTTTTTTTTTTTTAGAAACAACAACAAAAAAAACCGGTTGGGATTATTTTTATATTCCCGATCTGTGCCCGCGAAGAATACTTTCCTTGTCCACCGCGAACAATGTCACAACCTGAAGGACAAATATCAGTGCCACTCAACTCGACGATACTAGACTGGACCACATTCCAGAACGGCCGCCGCCAGCTTGAGCTGTATACACCAGGCAGACTAGCATACCAGTGCCCAAACGGTCTCTGTAAAAAAAAGGGTACTCTAGAAAGCCTTGCCGCACATTTCAGGAAAACGCACCTGGACTCATCACGATGTTCTATAGACGCTCAAGGCGATGATCGATACTATCAGCCCAAAGAGTTGGAAGGCACGGCCGTATATATCGAAAAGAACACGAAACGAGCATTCTGCGCAGCCAGTTTGGTTGTACTACAACGTAATCAAATTTACGAGCACATTTACTGTTGCCTGGCATGTCATAACTGGGAACGAAGGTATATTCTTCCAACCCATTTTGCCAAAAAGTCCAGATTTGACGTTGATACAGAGCTTACAATACCTGCTCAGGGACTTGTAGACGATAGCCTCCGCTACCGGCTACACCAGCCTTTTAACGTTGTCTACCTTATTATTCAACCTACCGAACCCACCGCGTTTGCAGCAGCAGATGGTATACGAATTGACGGGAAGCAGACTGTGGGGTGTGATGTGGTGCCGGTAAACAGCAAACATGTGAATTACGGCGCAAGGGGGATGATACCCAAACCAGTAGACGAACAGCTTGCACTTCACGTACAAGAACTGATATTTCAGATGGATGTTACCACGCATGGAATCCAGTGGGCAATGATTGATCGTATTGCAACGTCTGGGCCTTGTAGTTGGAAGGACTTTGAAAGCGAATCTCTAAACCTTCCATACCCTTTGCAAGACGGGTTGGAGGTTGAAGCCGTGTTGAATGGGTTGAAGTCTCAGTTTGATGATAAAACAGCAGCTAAAGCACGGTATGATATACAAGGCTCTGTCCATATTTTCTTGGCGATTGTGTTGCAGCAAAAACTGGAAAAAAACTCGAATCTTGTCTATCGCGATGGGATGGAACATGACCGCATGATTTGGTTCGATGAGGCTGGTCGTATGGTTGTTTACGGCAAGTTGGTCCCTTGGTGTTGTGCAGAGCTGGTTATGCGCTACATGCTGATGATTCGCCCGTTGCAATCAAAATACGACTTGGATGATAATTCACAACTTTTTCCTGCATATGGTTCAAACAAACGAACGTCCATGGTGGTGTTTGTGCGAGCTAAAAGCAAACAACCCGTTGATGCAATGTCAACCAAGTTGTATTTGCAAAATAACGTGGATTTAACCACAGACTTGAAGCTTGTTGATGATTTATTGTTGAAAAGTAGGTGTATTATTGAGTATTACAAGCTGTAAACACTTTTTTTTTTATGTGAAAACTAGCACTGGTGTATTGCCGACAATTCCCCGCTCTACCCCGCCCGCATACTGTAACGGTGGTAGGTTGCTCCGTACGACTTTGATATCGGCGATACCGCGCAGCAAAGGCACTACACTCTCGCTCAATGCCAATCCTTCACTAATCATCTCCTCTGCTTTATCAACTGCATCCAGCAACCACTTTTCATTCAGCAGGTGCTCCTGGTCTTGTGCACGCAGCTGCGAGTACACCATACAAAACGCCCGCATTATCGCTGCGCACTGCGGCTTGCTAACATGCATGAACGGTGGTTCACAAATTGCATCAATAAACACCTGGGCCAGGTACATTGGCCGGAACTGCACCTGCTTTGCCGTGACAAAACTAGCAATCGCTGGCACGTGGATAGCCGGTTTGATACTGAAATGCGACTGGGTGAAGAACAAGTACGATTCAACGACCCGCGTGGCCTGCACCGGCGAGACCAAACTCACCAATGCCGTACACAGGTTAATCAACGACACCATGAGTTTATACAGGTGCTGCTCCTGGTCAATCTCTGGCGCAACCTCATCTCCAATCCTCACAATCGCAGACACCACATGTTCCATATCAATAGGCTGGGTGATGGCGTCGTAATATTCTACTACCAGCAACAACTCGGCGGGTAAGGTATAGTCTTTACGGTAGTTGTCGGGGTCTAGTCGAGCAATCAACGAGACGAGAAAGTCGTTTGTCTCAAACTCGGGCTTTACAACCTCCGGCGCCGCCACCACCGCCACAAACGTTTCTGTCACCGATACATTCTTACTCAACCAGGAGTGTGGCTTCATTGCCGAGTTTACAAGTTCCTGTATTAGTGCTGCGCACCACTGGTTTCCGTCGTAGAACTGGGCCACCTTGCATAGTTTTCCGAATAGGTTGAGAAGAAGGGTCTGCAGCGGGGCCTCGCTGATGATATCGTCAAACCCAGTCTGATGTTTCTTGTAGTTTGAAAAGACCCGCAATGCCACGGACCGCAGCCCGTACGCAAACGACTCGTGCGAACAACACTTTTCAAAGATTTCCGCGTCAGTCTTTTTGTTAGTCACACACAAACTCACCAGCGCTCTTTCAAATTCTACACTGGACAGGATGTATTGGCTGAATAACGCATCGCACACCACTGCCGTGTCTGATTCAATCAGGTTGGAGATGGTGTCAATCTTGACTTTGTAAATATAGGAACGCAACAGAACCCGCATGGCCGAGGTAAAGTCGTCGCTGGTGATACACCCTTTCACCACCAAACTTTGCAGAAACAACCCGACCGTGATGGATTCTAGCTTGGGACCATTCTCATGAAGGAGGTGGAATGCACGGGTCATGATATCCTCCACCTCATCCTCGGTATGGCGTTTGACTAGCCAGTCCACCCCATCTGGCATGCCCGATACGATATACAAATGCTGCATGAACCGGCTATCGTCTCGTTCGTTAATCTTGGAATCGTAGTTGATAGCCGCCGGCTCAAACCCCAATGGGTAATGAGTATCCTCCAACCCGCGTCGTGAAATCCGTACAGTCTCGCATACCGCACGGTCCACATATACAAACTCATCGTGCCCAGCTAGAGATGTGATCATTTCAGACTTGCACCAAAGCTTGGCCCGATTAGCGCAAGGGCTCAGCGCCAACAACCGCGCTTGATATCGAAACACATTCGTAGACAAGTTATTGTACCAACCTGCATATGGCAAACACAGCTCGGTCAGGGCCTTGTGGATTGGATCGGAAAGGTGGGTGGTTTGGTAAGAAGTACCGTACAATGCCTTGTTGATAAAGTTTACCCAGTAAAACGCCGCATCGTTGTACACGGAAAACTCCAGCGGGGTAATTTTCTTGGTTGTGATGAGGTGCAGGAACGTGTTGACGCGAGTTAGTTCAGGAAGCAAGGTTACTAGCTGGTGGAATAACTCCATAACACTGTTCAGGTACCGTCCACACCCGGCCTTTTCAGCCACTCGCGCCTCTCCCGTCGCGCTAAAAAGCTTGAAAAGCTCGTATGTGATCATGCACCCGGCTTCTAGTTCAGTTAGGCGCCGGTCTGAAACAAGTTTCCGCAACACCTCGCTTGTATTAACCCACCGACCAGACCGAATAATGCACGTCGCAGCGTCTACTATCGTACTCATGGTTAAAAGAAAGAAAAAAAAAATATGTAGTAGCAAGTTTAAAAGAGTTGATGTGGATGTGTAAAACCGTTTGGTAAAGTTAAACGCTTGGGAGAATTTCCCGTCGCCACAAAAAAATATATCAAAAAATACCAGAAAATAATTAAATGCAAAGTCCGTTTAAATTGTATCAAGGAACAGTTGGTAAATATACACATGCTTAGGGGAGGGGGTTAGTTTCCCGTTGTTGACGTCGTCGACGTTGTTGAAGTCGCCGCCGCAGCAGCCCCGATTGTCCCGCCGGGATGGGACCTCAGAAACGCTTGGTTGCGTTTATTCAGGTCTGGCTCCATCAACTCGGCGAGTGATATGCTTAGCGCGTCGCCCACCGCCAGGCAACACGTTGTAGATGTGGTCGGTGCTTTTAAACCTAGTGTCGACTCCTCGGTTAATGTGTCTGGGACCTGTGCTATGAGCACCGCCATGGACATTTTTGTGAGTTTAGTCTCCTCTCTTGAGCATACTATACAGATTGTGGGGATCTCAATTGTGTGTTGGAACATTTGCTCCAGTTCGAGTGACTTGCCCGAAGCCGATATCGCCACCAAAACGTCCATTGGCCGAAGCGAGCCCATATCGCCATGCAGAGCCTCGCTAGGATGCAGCACCATGGCATGCAAACCTAGACTATTCATCGTCGCAGAGATTTTATGACAAATCTTGTACGACTTGCCCATCCCGGTTAGTACAATCTTCCCGCCGTGGTTTAGCGAGTCGCGAAGGATCGTCAACGCCCCTTCAAACTGCCTCTGGACTTGTTCGTCCTGCTCGTATAGGTCTGCTAGGAACATTAACGCCTGGGCTTGTGTCCGGAGGACTAGTTGTGCGGATTTCAAGATCCCCGATGATGGTTCATGAGGAGGTGTTATCATTTTAGTGAAGAAAAAAAAAAAAAAGGGAGAAAGAAGGAAGGGAAAAAAAAGAGAGGTGCAAAAAAAAATTTATTATTCTCTATAACCTTACCGATTACGCAATCAGCCCCAGATCCGATCGATAAAAAAACACCCCCAGCCTCGCCACGTTAGCAGCCTGAATACATACTGAAGCGGGACCGGACGGATACTGTCCATAATTTGTAAACAACTCCCGCCCTCTGCCTCAATGCCCTCGCCTTGATCCACCACCGCTCTGATCCGGCAGGAGTGAATAATATTCCACCATTTGGACCGTTGGCAGACTTGATATCTATACACGTTCTTATCGAGCGGCCCCGTCGGCCCGTCGATAAACCGCCATTCAAACGGGTGGCGGCGCTGTCGCGGGTCAGTCACATCTAACCGTTTATCCCCCCAATGTCCAATAAAGGTAAGCCAGTTGCTCAACTTGGTCTCCCGACCGGGCACGGATCCATTCGCGGTTGAAATCTGGTTGGTGGTTTTGTTAAACCCGTATGCCAGGTAGTTTTTGGCCGGGTCCCATAGCGGGCCTCGATCTGTGAAATCACTTAGAATGTAAAAGGGCAGGTCATGTGAATGCTGGCCAACAGACGCATAGTTTGCGTGCGTGCCCCTTGCCGAGAAGATAACGGGCCGGTTAGGATCATTACCCAGCTTTTCCATCGCACCAAACCTGTAAGCCGACCCTCCGCCATGCGCGCTCATCCACACAATCTGCGGAACTCCGTCTTTAAACCTAACCAGCGAATGCTCCCAATCGCCTACATGGTTCCCGTACGGTCCAGTGCCCATGATATACGGGCCTTCGTTAAACGAGTAAAAATAAAACCAAAATGCGTCCACGTTCCCTTCACCATGGTCGGTGATTATCAGTACAGCTGGTGCATGGTCAATCTTGCCGGTTTCAATATCGGGCCGGTAGCTCTTGCCGGTTAGCCAGTCTGGGTTATTTATATATTCGTCGTGCGCGGTCATGTAAATGTCTCTATTATCCGGGTAATGCTGCAGGTCGTGGATCGTGGCGTTTTCTACAATCGTTTGTTTGTCCGAGGTTAGCAAGTCGAAATGCGTGCAGTATTGTTCAATATCGTATGGGTAGTACCGCTCTTCCGAGTACATGCGAACCACCGGCGCGTATTTCTGCACGTAGTCCGGGATCGTCACTTCCCCCATTGGTGCCGGTGTCTGCCGTTTAGGGATGGGTTGTCGAAATGGAGGTGGTAGTGGTATATCGTTGGACGATTTGGACGACTTATACTCGGCGCTTAGTCGTTGCTTGACCTTGGCCATGGGCTGCCCGTTGAACGCAAGTTCGTCGGCGCTTCGACCATGATCGTGCGCCGGTATTGTGTCTAATATTTCCACGCCATCAATGTCGCTACTAATAGCTGAGGTGTGTTGCGTAGCTAACAGAGCGAGCGCTATAGCTATTGAGCGCATGTGTGAGATTATGTGAGTTGTGTGATGGTGGGAAGTTTTGGGAACAAACAAATCTTGTGAGCGCTCCGGCTCCGGCTCCGGCTAGCTCCCGGTCCGATCTGCTAGATAAACCCACCTGGAGACGATCAAGCGTCTAGCTAGACGTGGCCTTTAAATTCAAAGATTATGCGCCCAAACATGATTAGCCTTTGATCGGTTAAACCATTATTGGTATAATAGGACTGGTTTGTATGTTCCAATCATCAACACGTGCGGCTCAAACCGGCGACGACCAGTTCACAAGCAAACCAGCATGATGTCATCAAGTACTAAGGCAAAGTAGGGCATTACTAGCTAGCTTAGGGATGGAATCTCCCAGTATATGTATACGTACTAAAATATTGTGAAACGTACCAGACAATAATTTAGATCCTCATTTTATCTATAAATATCCGCAAATGTGGCTGTAGCCCTGCCCAGATTGTACACGTTTATAGGTATATAGATATATAGCGCACCCACTGCTTGGCATCTCAGCAATCCAGCGTTACCAGCTTACTAATACATTTCTAACAAAGCCTCATCTCCGTCTATCCCCATTCCAATAATAACCTTTTTTTTTTTCCTTTCACACGCATTTGACTTTTTACAATTGAAAGGCAATTGCAACGGTGTTTTATTAAACATCCATATATCCAACAACGCAGCTCGTTCCTCAACTCAATCTCAGGAATAAGACAAATACATCTACAGATTTTTTTGTTGAATGTACAACGTTCTCGGAGATATCTTTGTTTCGCAAAATTTATTTTTATTTTCCATTCTTTGAGGCTTAGCCGAAGACAAATTTTTTTTTTCCGACACAAAAAGCGTATACATATTGCTCGGCGTTCGTCCCAACAAAGCAAGCGCCTGTATTTGGTTTATAAAACTCCACTCGCCCCTCTCTCTTTCTCTTTCTCTTTCTCTCTATCTCCACACACACACGACATGATATTCATATTCACGCTGATATGGTTTTGCATTGTCCAAGTACAAGCGACGAGTTTTGGGCGGACACGGCCCTTATCGTTCATTTCCAATGTGGACCGCCTCAAGATCAACACCCCCGGCGGGATTATACCCTCACAAGACGACCAAAAGTTTAGCATAAGTCTGTGGATTCCAGCGACCCGCCGGTACGACAACCTCAAGCGGCGATGGTGGGCGGTGGCTGATCCAAACAATTACAACAAGCTTGACGACTGGGGGAAGTTGGCGGACCAAAGCGAAGGCATGTACGACTACCTTACGCGTAACACAACCTCCCTAGAACAACCGCAAGACTTGCAAGAATACCGCTTTGTTGTTGAAGCTGGCTACAATGAGATGGTCCCCGTATACACCAGTGTGAATGGGCAGATGGTGCTCCACCCGGATTTTGTAAACAAGACTGGGTCCAAAGTGTTTAAAGGGATGGCGTATAGACGAGTAGCTGATTACCATGTCACTGATGGCTCCGTCAAGCCACGGTTCCGTCCAGTTGGCTGGGCTCGTCTGACTGTCCACGAAGATGGCGAGACTCCACGGATCCAAGGTGCGTGGCGAGTAGACGACCCCGGAATGGGCGTTCGGCCTGCAACCTACCACCTTGACGGAGTACGGAACTTTCGACGAACGTTGCAAGATGATGAGATTCCGCTGCTGAGTGGGATTGACTCGCCAAACGTGGTGTGGCGTGATGTGGATATGCGCCAACATCAAGACCACACGTTTGAGATTCCAGACGATGATTACACGTTTCTACAAAAGAGAGATGCTCCAGATCCAAACACCATGGTCAAGAGATCGGGCGATGAAGACGATACCGGGGATTCTGGGTTTTCGTCTGGCGTCAATCTGGCCAATTACGTGGGCGATACAGAAGGCTGCCCGACTCAGCGCCAAATTGCACTCATTGGAATCGCCGCCGATTGCAACTATGTCGGCCAGTTTAACGACACTGGTGAAGCTCGTGAGCATATAATTTCAATGGTCAACACGGCCAGCGAACAGTATGAAAAGTCGTTTAACATTACTCTTGGGCTGAGCTCGATTGTGATGGTCAATGATACAAACTGCCCGGATAAACCCGGCGATGATGATGAATTTGAATGGAACTATTCATGCGGAGGGTCGTCTGACGCAATGGGTGATAGACTATCGGCATTTAGCAAGTGGCGTGGTGATGATAAACGCGTTGATGACGGGCTGGCAACTTGGTCTCTAATGACTGATTGTAGTGAAGGCGCGGTTGTGGGGCTGTCATGGCTGGGTATGGTCTGCAACGCTAAAGCCTCCAAATCAGGTAATGATACGTACGTGGCCGGCGCCAATGTCATTTCCAAAACCTCGCTGGATTGGCGAGTCGTGGCTCATGAAGTTGGTCACACGTTTGGCGCTGTCCACGACTGTACGGATGATACTTGTTCGAAAAATGCGGATAAACAGAGCAGCTGCTGTCCGTTGACTAAAGGCACGTGTAATGCCGGCGGCAAGTTTATTATGAACCCAGCGTCGACTGATAGCGAGGATGGGTTTAGTAAATGCTCGCAGGGTAACGTTTGTCAAGCCATGAACCGAAACTCGGTCAACAGCACGTGCTTGACCTCCAACACGGGGGTCCATTTGGTCACCAAGAATGAATGCGGGAATGGTATTGTTGAAGATGGGGAGGATTGTGACTGTGGTGGTGAGGATGGCTGCAAGGATAACGACTGCTGCGATCCAAAGACTTGCAAGTTTACAGACAATTCCCAATGCGACGACGCCAATGAAGTGTGCTGTCACAATTGCCGATATGCGTCTAAAGATACAGTGTGCCGCTCCTCGCAAGGCCCCTGCGATCCAGAAGAAAAATGCACGGGCGATGATGCCAAATGCCCCAAAAATAAGCTCAAGAAGAATGGCGAAAAGTGCACAGACCCCAAAAACAAGGACATGAAGGATTTGGTGTGCATTTCTGGACACTGTACATCACGGGATTTGCAGTGCATTACGTTGCTGGCCAACACCACCATGAAACTCGACGGTGAGTCTCTGAATGTAAGTCGTGCATGTGCCGACGACTCGTCCTGCCGGCTGTCGTGTGTTGATCCAGACGTGTCCAACATGTGTGTTCAAACCTCGCAAAACTTTATGGACGGGACTCCTTGCCAAGGTAAAGGCGAGTGTGTACGAGGCTCGTGTGTTAATGGCAGCAGCAGTAACCCATTCAATTCCAACGATGATGGGTTTTTCAACCCAAACTGGTTGGAATCTCACAAGGAGATTATTATTGGTGTTGCTGCTGGTGTTGGTGGGTTGATTCTTTTGGCTATTTTGTATAGCGTGGTGCGGCGTATTATGATTCGACGTGGTATCATTCAATCATACAAGAAGCGTCAGGCTGCTAATCTTCCTCCTCCGCCGCCGCCACCGCCGCCACAAATGCAGCCAGTGAATCCGTTCCAATCGAACCAGACTCAGTATACGCCGCCAACTCATTTCCCGGCGTACGTGCCGCAACCGCCTCCACCAAGTTATGAAATGCATCCAATGAACCGATATTAGTTTGGTTTGTTATATTTTTATTTGTTTTTGTGTATATATAGAATTGTGTTATGAATACTTGATTTCCACTAATTGCATGAGCAAAAATGCGCATGTTCTTGTATACTTGTTGGTGTGTTATACTACGTAACAGGCGCAGACGCGTGCAGTCAGGAGAACACCAATCAAGGCAGCTCGTGTCGGTGGTGCATATATATATAAGGCTATAGTTATTATAATATATCATAAGGTTGAACATTTTATAACATGTATTCTATACTAGTAGCTGAGATTCCCCACAATTGTTTTTAACCATTATAGGGTTTATATACTCAGTACTTAGCTATAGGGATGACCCCTTATCTCATTACGTACCGCGGGGTTTTCACTGTAAGCATATATGACTATATATCCTATAAGCTTAATACCTATCGATCATATAAGCAACTTGCACACCCACTGTTGATCTGTTCAGCTTACAACCCTAAATGGACTATGATGGACTGATATATCGGTAAGCACCATCCACAGCTATGTGCGTTTTTCCAACTGGGAATTGATTGGCAGTGATGTGACGTACAAATGCGAGAAAAAAAAATGAATAAGGACAATTGGTCCTATACCCTCCCCCCCTTTTTTTATATATTTCATTACGTCGTAATGAAAAACGGCTTCACGTGTGGATAGTCATCGATCGATCGATCGATCGTGCGCGCCTAATAACTAAATTTATTCGCAGCCGCATACCGATATCTTCTAGAGCTCCCATCAAGGTACCCAATTGTTAACCCACACGTGTACACGTACGTGAAACACATAAAAGCTTTGCCCCTGTATGAGATGGAGTCAGAACAGGACTCCTCATTCTAGAGCGCTAGCTCCTCTTTTTTCTCGGACAGTATGCGTATACGCACAGGATCTGACAAATTCTTAAGCGCGGGGGGTCAGCCACCCAAAAATTTGATTAAGCCCTTTTAGAGCCTGATTACGCAAGAATTTACAAAAGTTTTAAACCATATGGCTGTTCCTTATAAGCAAATTTATAGGTACGTCCATCTCTGTAATTAATTATAACCTAAACGTGGAATGTAATCTATTTTCAAAGACATGCATAAATCATCTAATAAACGGCCGGAAGATGAACATTTATTTGTACGACAGTACTAAACGTTGATTAATTGAACGAGGTGCTGTACGCGTACTAATACCCGCGGCTGTAATCAACTGACTGGGCAATTGATGAAATATTGAAAAGATCTCGCAACGTATACACGCTTAATTAATGTGTCTTAAAGCCGCGGCTCTATAGCCAACGGTTTCATATGGCCTCCTTGCGTCTTTAATTTACAAATTTATTTCCGGCGGCCCCGCGGGAGCTCTATAGCTCGAGGGCTCACCCCCACCCGGGCCTAGCTATAGGCCGGCCTGGACCCGATCTTATCCACCTCAGCACTTTGATCGATTCGATATAGATCTTTTCGAACTAAGCCTACACCGATATTTTTTTGTTACATACGTGTCTCTTTGTTTATTGTTATTGTCTCAATTGCCGAAACTCAATATTATGAACGGGAAAAAAAGCGTGCATTAAAATTCCAATTCAAGGCGGCGAGGTCGTCCATATGGATATTTAAAATGCGCCCCACCTAGGCTAGGAGCTCGCGACAGATTCCAACGGCCAATTAATGTAGGCTCGAGGGGGGGAGCTAGCTAGCTCGCTCGCGCGCACGACAATCTTTTTTTCCCCGAAGCGAGTGCATTAATACCATAAAACGCATACATATGTATCCTGTATGCACACGCACCAACGACCTGGTGTTACACTGCACCGCTTCGAGAAAGAGCGCGAGTCGGATCCAGATTCGAAAGCCGTTAAACATTTACGGGAATGAACATATGCTGCAATTGCGTCCTACCTTAGAGACGAGTAAACCTAACCCCCCAAGAAGGGGAGAGACAGGTTTTATCCCGGTATTATATTCCACCCGCGCTGGGCCTCGCTGATTTATATATATTTATATGGGGTGATGGCGATCGTCGCGTAAAAGCGACAGGGAAGTCGTCCGGATCCAAACAGCGCGGTCTCTCGCGAACCCTTGAATAAGATATTATAAATTACACATGTATGAAAAAAAATTATGTATATTATTTCAGTCCAGATCTTCGACACAACACAGACGTTAAGGCGTAAGGCGTAAGGGCATAACGAAACCAATTGGAGCTTGGTAGAAATGGTCTCCCCCATAGTTTGTATAATTAAGGTAATGGGTTAATTAAGGCTCATGATTGCAATTTAAATTCAACAGACGTATGCATCCATTGCACCGCGGTCGGTCTATAGGCTAGCCTCACCCTATAGATATATAGAGCATATCCGCACTAGTATACACTATAGCGCTAACTTTCGAGCTCTAGGGGGTCCGGCCACGTAAGGGGGTGCTCCATCAAAGACAAGTTCAACAAAGAAAGCTTAAACCCTATCTTACGATTTCGGATCACGATCCCCTCGATCTATATACGAGTGCGCACTTTTGGTTGACTGATCATGAATTCCAGATTCTGATTGAAGTAAACATTGCGGTGTTTCGCTCGAGGATATATCCCAATATTGACGATGGTCTTGGGAGCCATTGTAACAAATACATGTTGCAATGTCTTACGCAATATTGGTCGTCTCTGCAAAAAGGAATTAATATTAGCATATATATATATATAAATATATACATATAAATAATAATATACAGCGGGCTCCGGTCGCGACGTGCATCCTACTTCAAATTATAAGGGCTGGTCTTCAAAAAAGTAACGTATGCATACAGCCAACGGTGTTTAGCCTAGGCGAGTTTAAAGGGCCCATATATATTAATTGCTTATGGTTGAAATACTAGTGGGGGCGCGCGGGAATAAGTTTATTATTTCTTTTGATAGCCGTCTCGTCTTCCTTTTATATATATATATAAAGTACTTGTATTCTCGATCGTCCATATCCTTCCACTCTCCTCCCTGCTCTTATATTATTATTATTTCTGTTGTTGTTTTCCAAGCTGGCCTTGTTGTTTACACTCCTGATTTGTTTGTGATTATTATATAAATCTTGAGACCTGCTCAGATTATAAGCAATTCAGTCTTTTTTCTCCTTTATCTCTCAAAAATGCAAAAAGTACCATTCTTGCGACGGAAACAGGCCCAGCCGCCGGTATCGACAGTCCATGAGGACGTTTTAACGCGAGTAGCTACGAATGCCAGCGCTGCTGCTCCGCCGGAATCTCCAACCAGCAGCAGCAGCAGCAACAACCGGTGGAAGCGACTTCGACGACCGCTATCAATCATCAGCACATCAACGTCCGTAGCTCCATCCTCCTCTTCCTCATCCACAATCACTACAAACGACTCGGAAAGTACACCGCCTCAACGACGGTCCGTCTCACATTCGCATACACACTCGTTCTCGCATTTCAACTTTGGCTCTTCCTCCTCTTCTTCCACGCCAACATCTGCTAAACGACGATCAGCAGCTGCTGCTCCTCGATCGGCGTCGCACTCGCATACCTCCTCAGTCTCAAGCACCAGATCCCTTGTCATTCCACGGCGAAGTGCGTCCCGCAACTTTTCACCGTCGTCTCGCCAGACCAGTATCTACGGCAAGGGCTCGATAAACGACCTGGCGTCGTTTGTTGATCTGAAAGAAGAGGAGCAGGAAGACCCGTCGTTTGCAAAGTGGATGAGCGAAAAGAAGAACGACTATTTCAACACTGTATACCAAGACTATTTATTCGAGAATTCGTACTCGTCAACAACAACAACCTCCTCCTCATTGTCATTATCATCAACCCCGGCCACGCCCAGCATGGAGAGCTTTAAAGAGCCAGAGTATTTCAGCTCGATGGGCGTGGTGTGGGTTGGCGAGGCTGGGTTTGACGTGCCGCGGTCTTTAAACAAGCTGGATCACGATCACAATCTGCAAATGTTTGATGACGATGAAGATGACGAGAATTTTACGACTATCCGATCAGAATGGGCATGAAATGAGAAGAACATTATTTATACATATTGACGAATTTAAAAACAATAAAAAAAACATTTTCCATGACATTCACGATAAGTAATCGACCTTGGCCTGGTCTAGCGTCATGGGGGTCACGGGCGGGTTATCTTTTGGCGTGGCGACAGGGTTCAGCGTGGGCGAGGCAATGATGCGGTCAGGGAGGGGGATATGCATGGGTGGCCGCTTCTTCTTCACCGGCGTTGTAAATGCTACGTCAGATGGGGGTTGTGGTGGAGACGTGTTTGGTCTGTAGCCATGTCGCGATGGGCTGTAGTAGTTTCGTCGAGATGCATTTGTGTCTGGCGTTGTTGTGGAGAGTACCGCCTGGCTCTGATCCGCCGCATTCGCACTTTTATTATTATTGGTGGCAGTATTAGTGTCAGACAGCGATAACGATAAAAGCGAAATGTTGGATGTGTTGGGTACCACTTTGGACTCCACCGGTCTGTCGAGGTTTGAGCTGGTGGTCTGGAGCGATGGGGATATTGGCGCTAATACTGGCGATTGGGGGATCATGTTTATGCTTGCCGTCAAAGAGTGCTAGTGAAGAGGGAGGGAAATTAAGCGCAAAAAAAAAAAACGTATAAAAAAAATGTGGACTCTGTGACTGTGTTTATATCGGATGCCGATCAGTGGCGCTTTTGATTCCGCGTGGTCTTAGGCACGTGAGCTTCAGTCACATTCTGTCCCGCCTAGAGGAGGGGTGTCATCATCTTGTGTTCCCACTATATACGTATATACGTATACAGTAATAATGTGATGTATAAACCAGCTGACCATATGTCTCAACTGCTACCAAATTGATGGATACGTGATGCGGCTGAGCTCTACCCTGTTCTTGCTGGGAAGCGGTTGGATCGGTCATAGTTTGGTGTTTGGTAGTATTTTGGTGATGACATATTTGCGAGAAAAAAACTCCAAGCACTTTAAACGCGGTTGGATACAAACTACAACTGACATTGCTCATAAACCGCAGTTCTAGATTTCGAGAGAAGTGGGGCCAATAAACACACACTGATTGGTCATCACGTGATGTCCTTTCCTCCTGGAAATATGGAGAGTGGAAATTTTTATTTATTTTGAACAACACACAACATGGACCAACAGACTAGCCAAGCACTAGACCAGTACATTGACACGCTCAACAAGCGGAACGACGATGATGGGAGTAAAAGCGACTTGGACGATGACGAGATTATGGAGCTGTTGGAAGAGGCTCCGGACGGGTACCGAGAGCAACGGATGCAGCAGCTAGCACAAGAGATGGACAAGGCGCGAAGAAACGTCGAGCTGGCGGAGAAAGGGTACGGCAAGCTGACAAAAGTGAACGAAAAGGAGGTTTTTGAGATTAGCACGGGTGATGATAAATCGGCATCACATGTGGTGGTTCATTTCTATCACCCCGATTTCAAACGGTGCAAGCTAATGTCGGCAAAACTCGCCAAAATGGCCAAAAAGCACGTAAAGACGCGGTTTATCGAGGTTGAAGGGGCGGAAGCGCCGTTTTTGGTCACAAAGTTGGGTATCAAAGTCCTGCCTTGCGTGATTGGGTATATCAACGGCGACCAAGTCATGCGGTTGGTGGGGTTTGATTTGCTGGGCAATTCTGACGATTTCACCGACGAAGCACTACAATTCCAGCTGTATAAAGCAGGAATGGTGGATAGAACTGACGGATCTGGATTTGACTCGAAAAAGAGCATCCTGGGGTTTGGAAAGAAGGGCATTCGTGACAACTCGGATAGCGACACTGATAGCGGCGATGAAGATTACTAAGGGGGGAAATGTCAGGGGGGAGGTACGCCCCACACTAGCCCAACAAGGTTTGCCCAGGTCTGTATAGAATAGACCATACCCTTATTTTGGTTGCTGATCGCCATTGACATGGGTATATATGAACTGAAGTGTACGTCAAGTACATTGGCCAATGGTATCACATTATAACTGTTATAGTGCAATTGTATTTTTTTTTCTCTTGGGTTGTGACAAACTGAGCCGCACGTTTTTGAAAGAAAAAGGGAGTAAAATAACTCTAAAATCGGCTACCAATAAGGCAGGTATAGCTCGTTATATAAATACACGCAACCCTTCTTCTTTGTAATTTATCCAAACATATTTTTTATGGGACACATACTCAGTAAGATAAGAAAAAAGGCTATAGAAATTTGGGAGCGAGGATTGGGAAAAGAGTGGATGGTGTCATTGCTGACCCGGGCGTTTGTGGGGTACCACACTACTTTATACATCCACCTAGACTATAAAGGAACCGGTAGTGCGTATATATATTCAACTGACAGAGTTGATGGCAGCGTTATTCCAGTGTCCAGGCTGCCCCACTCATTTCGGCAGAACCGCTATCCGGTTGTGACATGTGGCGGGTTGACCGCTGACGGGAAGTACGCGGTGACTGGCGATTCAAACGGGTGGCTAATGTTTTGGAAGTATAAAGGCGGAGAAGAGTGGCGCAAGGTGTGGGTGACCCACGATGTTTCAAACATTGCTTGGATCAAGTTCCACCCTACCCAATATATTGTCGCCATTGGCAGCAATCTCGATGAAAACAAATGTACAGTGTGGTGTTATAAGATTAACGAATCACACCTTGATAGATGTAGAATGCCGTTTTGGGACACGTACATGACCGCCGCTGGGTTTGTGGGGAAGGAGGATTGTGACAAGACGACAATATTAATGACGGATAACAATGGAAACTTGTCTAGCAGAAATGTTTTTACAAGTATTACTGAGGTTTACACTATGGGGTGTAACGAATTGGGTGGTAAATACAACTGGACGTTGGTGGAGGCGTCTCCAGATGGAACAATGTACGCCATTGCGTCCAAAGAAGGGATTGTGAAGATTATCAATGGCGGCCCACAGGTGCTGCAAACACTTGACCTTTCGAAATCTGAAGATTGTGAAATTAGCGGCATCAGCTGGAGCAGCTCGCCTGCCATTGGCTTGCTAGCTCTGTCCAACTTTAAGGGCGAGATTTACATTTACAAGACTACAACATGGCAATTGTCACGGATCATAGAGGAGTCTGTTGAGTCCTCCTCCAGACTTGTGAATGTGACATTTGTCTCTGGACGGGGTCGTTTTTTCTCTACCATCTTTGACGATGGCAATCAAGCGCACAAGAATACAATGTGGGACGCCACAACTGGCAAACAAGTCTTGCACAAAGAGGCTCTGGTGCATTCTCCCAGAGCTTTTGCTCAAAATAATCCTGGGCAGCGGGTTATTACCGGGACACGTGATTGCAAACTGCAGTATTTCAACACCCGCTACTTTCGGAAAAGTGGTATCGCCAATACCTAATAAAAGTTAAAAAAGAATATATCCAATTTTTATATAATTACCAAAAAGTATATTAGGTTTTTTTTTTTTTATGATTATGGTTTGAACAAGATGACCTTCAAACCTGATCTCATGCCCGTTCTGCTTTTGCCCTCACATTTACCACCGGTCCAGCCATCAGGAGTCAAACACTTTTGTTGGATTTCGTTGGCAATAGTGATGACCATATTGCAAACATCCTGGTTTTCCTGTTCACCACCGGTTGGCATAATCACACCCCGGACACATCGACCCGGGTCACAGACACCAATAGCGGCACTTTTGTGACTAACCAGTGTAGTGCACGCTGACCCCATGGTATTGCCGTTGCAACAGGTTTTAGTATCTGAGCCAGTATAATCACCATGGAGTTGGTTGATCACGGAAGTAGCGTCTCCGGTTGGTACACTGTTGTTATCGCATGTAATTTTGCAGTGCGTGCCTTCATAGCTTCTGGCAGCTGCGAACGAGGCTAGAGCGAGAGAGATGATGGATTGAAGTTGCATTGTTGATTTTTATAGAATTAAAGAGGAAATGTGTAGCTCTTTTTATACTCTTTTTTTATTCTTTTCTTTTTATTCTTTTTCATATTTCTTTCCAATTGTTAACCCATCCATTTTTTTTTTCTTCTTTCATTGAACCCATGGATATACCCTTATTCGGTCCGGGTCCGTACGTACGTAATTAATAAACGGAAGGGCTCTAATTACTTATAAGGATATACATCTCCGCCTGCACGATCCGGATCGCGAAGGTTGGTGAAGATCGTATATAGGCCGGCCTCTAAACTTGTCTATAGCCAAGCTATCTTATAATATACATACCAAGCTTTTTAACATTGCTATCTTGTACAAGTTTGGGGCCCCAACCAGTCTCGCGATTCACCGCGGACAGTGTACTGACCTCGACGAATTGACTGGGGTCTCCGGCCTTGTAAAACATCTACAAAACCAATCCGACGTATGTCAAAGTAGTATAACAAACAGATATTTCTACGTCACATATATATCAGAAACGGCGTTGATGAAATATCCGGATAAGGTTATATATATGCGACTTGATAAATATTAATTCCCAAAATGGACTTATATATGCAGCTAGATCGACATCAGGTGCGGGGAAGAGAAGGCGAGCTCTTTTAAATTCGCGAAGATCTCCCTCGGGATCGTAAGGGCAACGTACGTTAAATTTACAACGCGCGTTATAAGCTTAACGCACGGCAAACTCATGCGCGCGGGGGGCACAAAGCTTGCTCAAGTTTAATAACGTTTTCGTATTTAAATAAATAAACCGTTTTGAGATCTACGTCCGATCCAATGATCGGTCGACCCATCAGGTATACTTCAGCTGGCTAGTATACTAGAAGTTGGAAACAATCCGGTAAGCTTAACGAATGATGGAGGATAATTCTGTTTCATGCGGCTCACCAGGGCAGGCACTGCAGGCACCGCAGGCGGCAAGGGAAGGCCCGCGGCCGTACGTGGTACCTGGTGCCTCGATCACATTACCCCGGGCTCCCGAAATTTAGAGGTCGACGTCCCGCGGAATCCATGATGCATGCTAAGCCACACAGATGTCATAACGTTGGTACCGGCAAGCCCAGTCTTGGTCAAGATCTACAAAACGTGGGTTAAAATTCAGACATGTATTTGACATCTGAAGAATTCATATATAGATCGATAATGAAGGGATCTATAAATTGTATACGCGCCATGTAAAGACCTCCGGAAGAATAGAAAACAGATTGTAACCCGGTTATTTTCGAAACACCGTAGATTCGAAACGAACCTCCCCACCCTTGCTATCCGATCTGCAACGTGTAAGGAAATTCCGAAATATTAACCGCGTAGGTTCCCAACTAATTAACCCCGTGCGTTTTTTTTTCACGTGCCGATCCCGACTCTACCTCCGAAATCCGGCTCAAGACATGTTAGGATATGCACTTACTGCGGCACTGCGGACCCGGCCAAACCAATTTAAACCAAAAAAGGTCAAGAGCAAAATGTCCAACCGGACCTACATGTACTTGGGTAGAGCTTAGCCGCACAGAATATGACAATCCGAAAAAAAAAATTAAAAAAATTATTAAAAATAGTTCCTCTCCATATCTTCCAGCAACCCAATCTCGGTAGGCGTCCATGCCAATTCCTTTTGCGTTTTTTCGTTGGATACTGGATTGTCTGTACCAACGATAGTGGCAAACTCCCCATAAATAGACGATGCTTCTTTAAAAGTGTTGCTTTCTACTGGAAGGTGGAGATGTTTGCCGATTGTTTCCACGATATCTTTGGTTCGTATGTCTTGTTCAGCGACGGCATGGTAAACTCCACCTGGGGCGCCTTTTTCCAACACCAACCGGTACAAGACTGCGGCGTCTCGCCGGTGGACGGCAGACCATCGATGCGAACCATCATCGATATAAACCGCTCTACCGGCTTTTTGTGCTGATTCTCTGACCATGGCCACAAACATCTTGTCCCCCTTGCCATGAACCACCAATGCTGGGCGAATAGTAGCACCACGGATCTTCTTTTCGGCTGTCAATTTGTTGACCAGGTCGGTAGACTGCTGTCTGACGGCACCAAGTCCATCCGCGAAAAGCTTACCATCTTCTGTTCCTAGCACACCAGGCTTGAAAAGCAAAGTGCCAGTAGTATGGACGAGAGGGTTCCCGTTCAAAACCTCCGCCATGGCAGAGACGGCCGCACGGTCGATTTCAGCCGACCTGGCAATGTTTCCAAAATCAAACAAAAACGCAAGATGGATGACCCCATCAGCCTTTGCGGCGCCGCTCTTGAGACTCTCCAAGTCTTCCAACTCCCCGCGGTGTACCTCTGCGCCAAGTTTCTTGATAATCTCAGCCGACGCGACGCTTCGTGCCAGACCGAGGACGTGGTGGCCAGTCTTGATTAGTTCTTCAACAACCGCTTGGCCGATAAATCCAGCTGCTCCTGTGATGAATACTTTCATATTGTTATTGTCTGTTTATGTTGAGGAGTTGTCGCTCCATCAAAATATGAATGTGGATTTAAGCTTATATATGTTTACTCAGATTTCCGGCACGGCGCCTAAAAAAACATGCACGGCTGTACATGTTGAAAAAACCCCCGTTTAAAAGTAGTTTTGTTCGATATCTTCAAACAGCCCAAGCTCGGTAGGTGTCCATCCCAATTCCTTCTGGGTCTTTTCACTCGATGTCGGGTTGTCGGTACCAACGATATAGGCAAACTGTCCGTAAATGGAAATAGCTTCTTCCAGGGTTTTGCTTACAACCGGCAGTTGATTCTTTTTGCCAATGAGCGTAAACAGGTCTTTGGTTACTATGCCTTGTTCGGCAACGGCGTGGTAGACTGCACCTGGCGCGCCCTTCTCCAATGCCAATCGAAAGACGATGGCAGCATCCCGTCGATGAACAGCAGGCCATCGGGACGAGCCGTCGTCAATGTAGGCTACGTTACCAGCCTTCTTGGCTGCTTCGCCAATAATAGTGACAAACATCTTGTCTCCTTTGCCGTGGACCACCGCGGCTGGCCGCACGGTAACACCACGAATCTTCTTTTCTGCTGTCAACTTGTTGACCAAATCTGCAGAGTACTGCCGGATGACAGCAAACCCATCAGTGACAATTTCACCGTCTTCAGTCCCTAAAACTCCAGGCTTGCAAACCAGGGAACCGGCAGTGTTGATGAATGGCTTCCCGTCCAAAACATCCGCCATGGCAGAGATGGCCGCACGGTCAACTTTAGCAGACCGCTCGTAGTTTTCAACGTCAAAGTTGAATGCAAGATGAATCACCCCATCAGCCTTTGCGGCGCCGCTCTTGAGACTCTCCAAGTCTTCCAAGTCCCCGCGGTGCACCTCCGCGCCAAGCTTGGTGATGATATCAGCTGACGCGTCGCTTCGTGCCAGACCAACAACTTGATGGCCATTGTTGATTAGTTCTTCGACAAGTGCTTGTCCGATAAATCCAGCTGCTCCTGTGATGAATACTTTCATTTTTTGTCTTGTGTGTGTATAAACAAAATAGTGTAATGGAACAAAGCTCCTTTTTATATCAAGACCAGCACGTGAATAACGTATTTGTAATCCGCATTGATTTAGCCTTCATATTAGTAATGAGGCTTACGTGCTTGCCCTATATTGATGTTACACGCCGGGTTATAATTATGGGCAAACCCCGATGTGCTAATTAAAACAGACACAACGAGTAACCAGGTTTGCTGATTAATTCTTCAACCAAGGCAGCAGTTGGACAAGACCAGCCTTGCTGCGTGCGCGCGCGTGTGTGTGTGTGTGGAACTGAATGGACCTCACAAAATTTTTCAATCTTTCAATCTGATCCATTACAAATCGTCAAAACATTCACAATAAATTCACAATGAACCACGAAGAACAGCAATATAACGCGGACGATTTCATCGAACAAGATCAAATCGACGAGGTGCTTCCCGACGAGGCCATGAACCAAGAAGAACCGATGGACGACGGCGATGATGAAGATGAAGTAGTCAACCTGGAAAACAACTCTCACTCGTACTTTGACCAACACACCGACTCGATATTCCTAGTCGCGACGCACCCAACTCTACCGCTTGTTGTGACAGGAGGCGGTGACAATACGGCCTTTTTGTGGACTACTCATAAGATTGGCGAGGCGACAAAAGTGTGCGAGCTGACAAACCACCTGGAATCGGTAACGTGTGGTGGGTTCACGTACAATGGCGAGTATCTGGTGACTGGCGATATGGCAGGTCAAGTACGTGTGTGGAAATCGCGACAAAAGGGTGAACAGTGGGAGTTTGTGGACTCTGTACAAGAAGTGGAAGAAATCTCCTGGATCTCGTTCCACCCAAGCCAGCATGTATTCGCAATGGGTGCTTCTGATGGTACAGTATGGTGTTATTCCATAGACCCAAGTTTACAGAATGTCGCCGTGTTGAGTGGCGCTCACACCGAACCAGTCAGCGCCGGCTCATTTGTCGACACTGAATCCAAAGAACTCATGTCTCTAGTCACAATCAGCGACGACTGCACAGTAGCAAAGTGGAATGTTTTCACCGGCACTGCTGAATACATTCTAGGCCCACACCAGCTGCATGGCGAACACCCATGGACTGCTCTATCCGTCTCACCCACCGAACGAACCTTTGCTATTGGGTCATACGATGGCTCTCTACAGATTATCAACACCGCCAACGGGAACGTTTTGCATACTATCCAAGTCTCCAACCATGATGAAGATGGTGGCGAGGAAGAAGGTACTGACTCTATCGAATCACTCAGCTGGGGTCCCGGCGCCAACGTGCTTGCGGTGGGCAATGTGGCTGGTGAGATTGTCTTGTTTGATCTCGGCTCGTGGCAAAAACGACGAACTATTCAGGCTAATGGTGCAATCACCAAGGTCAAGTTTGTTGGCAAGTCTCCATACTTGATCTCCAGTTGTTTTGGCACTGAAGATGATGAAGCTACTGCCACCAAATGGGACGCTCGAAGTGGCGCCAAGCTATGGACCAGCCAGGGCCCTGAAAGTGCAATTCTAGACTTTGATTTCCAAGAGAATGGCAACCGGTTGATCACTGGTGGGGATGATAAAGTTGGCATGGTATTCAATACTGAGCATACAACTACCCTAACTACTGTTGGTTGAGCTTTTGGTCAATAATCTTGGCAATCATTGGTTCCAAAACCGAACCGGCCTGTTTATGTAGCATATTTGTAACCTGTTTTTCAATCAATTTACCGCTGAAATCAACCTCAATGTTGACAAACTCGCCAATTTGCTTGTTTGGGATGACAATCTTGTCTTGAGTGTATGCAACAAGCATGACTGAAAACGTCTCATCGTCAACCGCCGTGACCGTTAGACTAGCCCCGTCCAATGCAATGAATCCCTTTTCAACAATGTACATTAGCATAGCAGGGTCGCGAGGCTTGAAAGTCAATGGCATGGAATTGCCATCGCTTGTTTTTGCCACAATCTCGCCCACCGTATCGACATGGCCTTGAACCATATGCCCGCCGAATCGCGTATGTGACGACATTGCTCGCTCCAAATCAACCTTAGACCCTTCCGTTAGATCGCCCAAGTTGCTTCGTCGCAGAGTCTCCGGGGCAATTCCAACCTTGAACTCGGTTCTAGTGTCACTAAACTCAGTCACCGTTAGACATACCCCATTCACGGAAATGGAGTCGCCCAAATGCACGTCATCGAGAACCGGTCCAACATTGTTAATCGTCATGGAAACACCGCCACCGCCAGATGACGACTCATCGACTTGCGTGTACTCGCTGACCGTGCCAACGTATTCGACAATACCCGTGAACATTATTAATTAAAATAAAAAGAGGCCAACGTTGGGATTTAAATGAAGGAATTTTTTTCCCCTTCTCGATCGCAACAACAACAAAAAAATGGCAGACTTTAAACCACTGCAAAACGATCTGATTTTGCGAGCTGCTAGAGGTGAAAAGGTGGAACGGCCTCCAGTATGGATCATGCGACAGGCTGGTCGGTACTTGCCAGAATACCACGTGGTAAAAGCCAAATCCGACTTTTTTGGCGTCTGCCGTAATGCTGAAAAGGCTGCGGAGATTACAATCCAGCCAATTGATCGGTATGATGGGTTGATTGACGCGGCAATCATGTTTAGCGATATTCTAGTCATCCCACAGGCTATGGGCATGGTTGTGGAGATGAAGGAAGGGGTTGGCCCACACTTTCCAGACCCATTGCGGGACGTGGCGGATTTGCCGGCATTGCTAGCTCGGGAAGTGGACGTGTCCAAGGAACTGGACTGGGCTTTCAAGGCAATCACATTGACCAGAAAGAAGCTGGATGGCCGCGTGCCGTTGCTAGGGTTTATTGGCGCTCCGTGGACTTTGATGGTTTATATGATTGAAGGTGCGGGGTCTAGACTGTACCGATTTGTAAAGACTTGGATTTACAAACACCCCAAAGAGTCAAAAGCGTTGTTGCAAAAAATTACTGACGTGGCTATCGAATTCTTGGCTTTGCAGGTACAAGCCGGCGCTCAAATGGTGCAGGTGTTTGATTCATGGGCTTCCGAGCTTGGCCCAGACGAGTTCCAAGAATTCGCCTTGCCATACTTGAAACAAATCGCTCAAAAGCTGCCATCTCGTTTGGAACAAATGGGTCTTGACAAGGTCCCAATGACCGTGTTTGCTAAAGGTGCTTGGTACGCCCTGGACGAATTGTGCAGCATTGGCTACAACACTGTGTCTCTAGACTGGCTATACGATCCAGCCACTGCTCGAACGGTGGCCGATGGACGAGTTACTTTGCAAGGTAACATGGACCCAGGCGCCATGTACGGTACAAAGGAATTGATCACCGCCAAGGTGGAGAAGATGATGAAGGGGTTCGGCAAGAACCAGTATATTATCAACTTGGGTCACGGCACACATCCATCCTTTGACCCTGAACAAGTACGATTCTTTTTGGAAGAGTGTCACCGAGTTGGCAAGGAATTGTAATATATATTCTAATAATACGAAAGATTGACTGTAAATGTTGGACGTTTCGAGCCGCCCTTCTTGTCGCTGCCTTTGACAGATCGGGTGTCGTTTCCTGGTAGAATAACGTCAATCGTATCCCACATTGGCGTGTAGTCGCCCTCAACCTTGGTAACCGAGACTTGAATGTCTTTCCGGGTGGAAGTGTAGGTGATTCGGAACTTTGATGGCGATGGGTTCAAGCTTTCGCCGTCATCTTCACGCCATTCATATACATGTTCCTCATTACAGCCATGACGATGCGGGTAGATTTCGATACCTCGCCAGTCGTCATATTCAACGTCTTTGCCAGTGCCTAGCAGCTCTTGGCCACGTTTGGTGACGGTGACTCGGTTCTTGCCCACTGGGATGGCGCTACCAACCTTGGCAAACACGGCAATGTTGTCTTCAACCTTGACAGTGGCATATCCTCCACAATCATGGATACTGAAATCGCCCAGGTGGTAGTACCCATCGTGTTGTTTGCCGTTGGTTGGCAAGTACACGGTCCGCTCTTTTGTGTGCGGCTCAAACACCCCAGCCACGAGCAGGGCGTCACCGAGCCAAAAGTCTGCAGTGTCCAGGTGCTTGTACACGGTCTTATCGGTTGCGTAATCTCCATGACCGATCCATTTGTTTAATGGCTCAGCGTTGAGGTGGGACCGCCAGTGTAGGTCATACAGGTATGGGATCAGCTCGTACCGGCGTTTAATGACTTGTCTCACCGATGGCAGAATCTCCGGGTACATCCACGGTTCCGTAGCTCGATCCCAATCATCACCGTTCATGCTAGCTGAGTGGATACAGAAGCGTGGGTTGTAGATGGAGACTTGACACCATCGCAAAAACAACTCTGGGGATGGAACGGGGCCGGTGAACCCGCCAACGTCATGGCCGTATGAGTGCAACAACGTTAGACCAGCATTGATACCCATGATGGTGTTCCCCTTTAGCACCTTCCATGACGAGTGGTTATCTCCTGACCAGGAAGTTGCCGCGTATCGTAGCGTGCCGACGTTGGCGCTTCGGGTTAGGATCATTGGACGGCGTTCAGGGTAGACTGCCAACGACGCGTCATGGCTCGCCTTCCCCATCTGCTGAGTGTTTGCCATACGACCTGCGATCCCAATTGGTTGAGGATCACCGTGGTTGTGGCATATAAACTTGTCGTGATGAAGCGAGTATTCGTTGTTGTCGTTCCACGGCGAGTCGACGCCCTGGGATAGCAACCCTTCGACGTGAGATTTCCACCACTTGAACCCTTCCGGGTGCGTCATGTCTACCCAGCTGCCTTGTGCTTTGTCGAATGGGAGGACGGTGCACCACACCTTGGTGATGACAGACCCGTTTGTTCGGTGATCGGTGAACAACGCGCCGGCATTGTTGAGGTATTCAAAGTCTGGGTGCTCGGTGGAGATGTACGGTTTGATGTTGGCAGAGAGCATGAGACCTTTGTTATGGAACTCATCACACATAGCTTTAAAGTCAGGGTATCGGTGTGTGTTTAGGTTGAACACGTTTCGTCGTGGCGGGTCAGCGCGCGTCACGGTGTACCCGCTAGACAAATGCATCAACGAGCATGGAATGTCGTGTTGTTTACACTTTTTTGGAAACTCCAACAACACGTCTTGAGCTGGCGGGTCGTCAGACTCGGCGTACGCCATGGAACTCGCCAAGTAGCCCAGCCAGTGTCTTGATACCAGCATTGGCTTCCCTACAAGTTTGGAGTATTTCAGCGTAATGTCTTCTACACCGGCGTTTGCTCCACTAACGATAAAGTACTTTTCAAACCCGCCTTGGTCGACATGCATGCTCTTCATGTGGCCCCAATACCCGTCGAATTCTCTGCCAACGTTCCATTTACCGCCTTGGTTGGACGGGTTAAACTCGGCAAACGCCCAATTCTCCTTGTGAGTTTTGGGAGTGACAATAAGCAACGGGTTTAGTTTGTATAACGGGTCTGACTCGTACGGGTCGTAGCCAATTGCGTCTCGCCCGCCGAATGCAAAGTCCCGGCCGGTGAGATCCATCGGCGCGGCTTTCTCGCCCAACCCCAAGTGCAGCACACCTTGGTCAAGCCGGGAATAGTGGAAGAACCCGCCATCGTTCGTACCGTATGAACGAGCAGGTAAATCCTCATGGACAAGCTTCCCATCTGCGTTGTACATTGCAAACGCGATCGGGCCGTCTTCATGGGTGGTTACAATCTTGACCCCGCCTGGAGCTTCAAACGTCCAACCCTTTTCATCCGTAGAGGATAGAACGACTGGTTTGTTGGTGGTGTTTATAATATTATCATGAGGAGGGAGAGGATGGCTGGAGTTGGTCATGGTGAGGTGTAGAATACCGTCATCAATACAGCTTAAAGTGATGGTGAATCCTTGGTCAGCGGTGAACTTGGCAGCACCGTCGCCGTCCATCCCTACAAAGTGTATGTTTGTTAATGGTTCCTGTTGCATTTTAGTTTTGAGTGGGGTGTTTGGGAAGTTCCTGGAAACGTGTCTGTATATATACCATATGAACGTATTCCGGAATACCCCGCATTAGAATGCGTGTGTGTGTGGGGGGGGGGGGGTGTGACTAGAAATCCAACTCGGGGTCCACACGCGGTTTTTATTAACTTGAATGGGTAAGCTAATCTTACCGTTTACAAGTAGTAGTTTGCGGGGTTAACGTTTGGGAGGGGGTGACTATACTCGCAGTTGACAGAACAAATCTAACGCCGTAGTTAAATCGCGATGGACCGTGCTGTGTTTTTATTTTATTTTATTTTTTGCGCGTGCGCGGCATCGATTTCTCTCCCCGATCGTCCGCAAATGCTGCGGCTTTTTTTATATTTTGTTTGAGATCTGCCAGCATGGACAACCTGACCCTTGCAACATTCTCAGCTTTTGACAACAAACAAATAAACAAACAAAACACGCCATGACTGATCCACCCGATCACATTATCCGAGTTGTATTTTGAAAGCCGGTATTCCCAGAATCATGAATTTTTTTTTAAAAAAAAACTATAAAAGTCGGTCCATTCCCATCCTTCATTCTCTTCTTTTCCATTATCACTTTATTTCTTTAACGAAAAAAAAAAAAAAATAAAAATACAAAAAAAAGCAGAAAAAAGCACCTACACTACTCTATACCACACTTAATCACACAATGCCAGCAAAGAAGCCTCCAGCCAAAGACCGATGCGTTAGCACTACTCTCAAAGGCACACAATGCGCATTGCGGTCTGTCAACACCGACGGCAAGTGTTTCAACCACTGCAGCGAAGAACAAAAGGAAGAACACCGAAAGAAGAAAGACTCGGAGTAGGTTTTTTATATTATTAATGTATTAGTTTATTATGAAGAAATGTAATTTTTGTTTTGTCTTGTCTAACAAAGGCAGCGCTTAGCTAGCTCTACTTGGCTTTGAAACTCGACCAAAGCACGCGTCTCGTGGCGCCCAAATAGGAACCCGATTAGCCCGTCCAGCAGCCCAGTGGCGGTGATGACGATGGCGGCGATGATGAAAATGAAGCCGGTATAAGCGCGGTTGTTCCCCGCAGCCCAGAAAATTCCAACGAGCAGCGCAATCAGCAGCACTATAGACGCCCAGAAATGAACGCAGCGCCAATACTTTTGGGAAAACGCGGTTGGACGGTACTCATCAATCAAATGGAGCATGTCCGTGTATAGTTCGTGAAGCTCGCTTTCATGAGAGCTGTACCGCCGTACCGTCTTGTGGTCAAATACAAACTCACTTTCCAGCGCGAAATGGTCCGAATACGAGCCAATGTTTGGAATCTTTTCTGTAAAGGTGACTTTTGAATCCACCACCGTCGCTTCAGTCGCGTCGTAAAAGATGTAGTCCAGCCGCTTGGCTTCATCCAGCCGGCGGTTTTCTCGGTACGAGTTTAGTAGCGAGTCGCATGTACACCCTGCAACTGTGATTTGATCTTGTAGTGATAGCTGCTCGACAGATTGTTGACATGGCCCATACTTGTCCAACCAGCTGTCTGATAACCCACCAACCCGTTCAAATAGCCGGTATGTAAGCGAGTTTGGGGTTGAGTTGAGGTCGCCCATAGCTAGCACCACATGTCCACTTTCCTTGGCGCGTTTGGCGATACGTGCCATATCCCAGGCCTGTGCGGTTCGGTGGCAAGTGTATGAAGCGTCACCAGGACCGTACGGTGCGTGCATGTGGGCGTTGAGCACTTCAATCTTTTTGCCGGTTTCGGGGTGTGCAATCACCGCACTAGCCACGCTCTTGCCGACAAACCAATCGCCGCGGAAAAACGCACTAGGCCGGCCGTTGATTGGGAACCGGTACAGATTGGCTTCGACTATAGGCCACCGGCTAAAGTATAACAGCCCTGGCCCGCTGATAATCCCGCTGTGGTAGTATTTGTAGTATGGTAGGTGCTGTTGTAGCGAGTCACGAATGTATTCAAAGTCCGATTCGACCCATACTTCTTGTAATGCAACAATGTCAAAATCGTCGCCCCGGTCGGCTAGTGTATGTGCAATCTGTTTTAGCCGCTCCTGCCGGTTCGACGACACAAATTTTAGACCCCTAGGGTAGATGTTAGCCGGACAAAAAAAGTGAAGGTTGTTTGGTTTTTTTTGACCTACCAGCAGTTGAAAGTCAGCACTCGAAAGCTATGTTTATCCATTGTATATTAAAAGGAGTGTGTGGTGTTTTGGCTTTTTTTGTTTGGTCCCAATTAGAGAGTGTGCCATGGCGAACGTGATTTGGGAGTATTCCAAATAGAGATTTTGAGAGTAACCTAAACTGAGGTATCAGTAGATTTTTATAGTTGGGTCTCCGCACTTTGGCCACCGAACCTCGACTCGAGTCGACTCGGATTGAATTTTTTGTTTAATGTACAGATCTACATTTGAACTCCCCAGACCCGCTTCTTATTCGAGATCTCGGATATATAAGCCGGCATTCCAAATGTATATTTTTTCTTTCCATTCCGGGAAGTTGCCATAAAGACTGGGCGAGATCGACAGGTTCTATAGGCGCCGGGCTAGCTTGCCGGTATTCCATGCATACGATGGTCGTCTGCACAAATCCGCGTTCGAACCAGACGATAGTTATGCTGGATCCGGCCGCCGACCGGTATACTACCCTTACAAGATAAGCTTCGTCCAGTATCTAAGACAAGGCAAGTATACTTAAAAAGCCGTATAAACCTTGAGATCACACCGCGTCAAGTTTTGGGACCGTATAAGGCAACCAATTAAACCTGTTTGTCTTAAAGAATCACGTGAGGTTTTTTTTTCTTCAAAGTTCCGATGTCACGCCGACCATCGTTCGAGATCTGGGAAGTTTACGGTACCGTACGGTATTGAAAATTTTTTCAATGTCTCATATACACAATATAACGTATGAGCAGGACTCATCTCCCGCCTTAATTGTCCCTTGTCCGCTATTATATATTCTTATATACACAATTTTTTCTTCCTTCCTTTTCTTCCTTTCCCTCCTTTTCTTCTCTTCTTTACAGTAGCTCTCTAACCACACATGAAAATCCAGGCACTCCCTACCGAGCTTCTGGACCAGGTATTCCAGCAGCTGCCGGGGCACAGTCTTGCGGTCGCCGGGCAAGTCTGCGCGCGATGGCATGACCTCATAAGCCACAACCAGGAGCGTTATTACCAAAAGATATGCAGGGGATCGACGCATTCCTCGTCTTCCATGCCCTATGATTCGTTTCTGCATCAATACAAAAGCCTGCATCGCCATTTCTGGCTCGAGCACAACTCGTTATGGATGGGCGATAAACACATGGTGGGTTCATTAGTACAGGCCAAGTACAACCGCCGCACCGGCTCGTTTGAGTTGTACGAGTACCGCGTTGGTTATGATCCCAACCCCGAGACCAAACTCAAGCCGTTCCATTTGATGACGATTGATCCGAGTTGTAGATATAACCATAAAGACGAGTCCCATCACGATGCGAAACGGGCCCTTTACATGCGAATGTTGCGTACTACGCATACTCGGAGGTGGAGCAGCTACAAGAACAACCGAATGTGGCCGCCAGCACTGGTCGTTGATCACCAGTCTGGTAATTATTGTTTCCAAACGTCATCTACAGAGTCAGCCTCGCGTCGAAGCTTTTTCCATGCCTCAAACGCATCAACCGACCATTTCCGCTTGCACAGCTGGATTTCTTTTTCCAGGGATAGCCAGTTTACTTGCCCAATTGCGTCAACGGTGCAGACTTTTGCTAGACTGGACCCTGCTCTTTGTGGAGTAAGAAGACGACGACGGCAGAAGCAGCAGCAGCAGCAGCGACGGGATTTGGGTGGGATTTGGGTCGACTCGTTGAACCAGGTGCTTTTACTCATCCACGACTCGCAGTCCCAGATCCGGGCCGTCAAACTGACCTCTGCCAATGACCAAATCCCCCGCGGCCAGCTGGCATTCTACGCCGATTTGAGCTCGGGAAAGTGCCGTCTGCACACTGCACTGCCCAACTACACCAATCCAGAGTTTATCAACTGCTTTTTGTCTGTCCAGCAAACCATCGTTGAGAAGGATCGCCCTGAGATTCGAGTTTATATGCAAAGGCGGGATCGTGATGGTGACGACAATGATTACGGTTTGATGCGGGCATGCCTGAACTGGTGAGGTGAAGGCTATTAGATCATAGCGCGCGCGCGGGTGGATGGGTGGTGTTTCTATGACGTAGGTATTTGACAATGATGTCATGTATATTAACCTCCCAACATTACCCGGCCTGGAAACCTTCTTTTTATTCCAGGAGAGTGTGTTTTGGCTTTATTACATCAGTAGTTTGCAGCACTCGAAAAGAGAAAAAGCGGTATTCCCGATCTTTCTCTCTCTCTCTTTCTCTCTTTCTCTCTGGCAGGGTCTCAAATCTATGACGAATTATTTCATACCTCCCCTCCAAAATGTTGTTTGTTTTTTTTTTTGCGTTCATCATCATCATCAATCCATAATTTGTTTTTCCTGCCTTTCCTTCTTTCGAACCCCATAGTAATATTTAATATAAATATGATTTGGTTCCCGTTTGTCCTTTTTTTTCTTTCCTCAAAGTTTAAAAAGCCCTTTACGGAACGAACTACAATTTTATAAATTTTCCCTCTCCTCAACAAACACTCCCAACAAATGATCTTTATCGATGGTGTCAAGTATGCTTGTGAACGGTGTATTCGCGGCCATCGGGTCACGACTTGTCAGCACACGGATCAGCCACTGACCATGATCAAGCCCAAGGGCCGGCCGTCTTCGCAATGCGTTCACTGTCGAGAGCGTCGCAAGTCGCAAAAGTTGCATACCAAGTGTTCGTGTGGGAGCGCCACGGTGAACAAGAATGGCAAGAAATCGCCAGTGCATAATTCAACCTGCCCGTGCCATTTTGACCCCGAACTGTGTACATGTGCCACCAAAAAGTCGAACTCCAAGACGACGACGACAAGAATGACCGCCGCCGCCACTACCGCGTCGAGCACAGAGTCGCCACCGTCCATATCCAACGTTTCGGCTCAGAAACCTGTAAACAACTCGGCGAGTTCTACCCCGGAGGAGATGCCGGTGAGTTTGTTGGATTTTGACGTGGCCTCGTTTACTGCTAGCCAGGAATCGTTGCCGGTCACGAGTACAAGTACCCAGGCGGTAGTAGTACCGACGACGACAACGGCCCAGCACCACCCATCTATGCATTACCAACAACCCTTTTACGACACTACTAACGAAACTCATCATTACCCGGCCACAACAACGACGACGGCGGGGATGGCGTTTGATTTTGCGACGACGGCCGCGCCGATCCTTGATCCATCCGCCACTCCGCAATACTATATGGACTCTAAGCATGCATATTTCCAAGGGTACACGCCCATCCTTGAAAATGGCCACGCCAACACTAATTCTACTAACCACCACCAACAACACCACCAACACCACCACCACCAGCACCAGCAGCATGCGATTTTTGACGAGATTCCGATAATGGACGGGGCGTATGTGGACCAGGAGTTTGTCATGAACGGGAATGCCAATACAAACACGGCCAGCAACAACCAGTATTATGACTGGCATGTTTAAAATGAACAAGAATGTACTGATACATGTATATATAAAGAACATCAAGCTTTTTTTTTTTTCTTTCTCTCTACTCGTCAAACGATGCATTGTGGTATTTTTTGGCGGATTGGAGGAGCTGCCGGCGCAAGGGTTTTTTGGAGAGACGGTCCTTTTCCCACGGCGTAAGCGCTGGGCTCGTTGCCGCCCCGGGTTTTGATGGAGTGTGCGGCGCGCTATTGTTTGCTACTGCTGAGGCTGAGGCTGACGATGAGGCTGAGACATTAGCCGGGGATAACGATGACGTCTTTCGCTTGGCTCTAGCCGCTGGAGATGATTTGTACAGCATGGACGGCGAGTTTGGGTTGGCTGCCGGGTTGCGGCTCCCCGCGTCGTCTGACGACTCGTCCCTCAAGTAGAGCGAGATGCGCTCGTCTGTGATCGTGTACATTGACTCTTGGTCGTTTGCCTGTAGCGCTGCCAGCCGGATAATATATTCCATTAACGAAAGCGAGCTGGGGGTGAGGGGCTGTTCTTTAAGCGTAAGTCCACCAAGCCGGTTTGCCAGCTCGTCCTCGTCCTCCTCGTCGTCATCATCGCCGCTGTCCGTGCTGTCGCTATCCCCTTCATCATCATCTTCATCATCGTCATCGTCATACACTTCCCCCGTCGCGTAATCTTCAAATGCGAGCCACTCGATCCGCCCGTCGTCGTCATCCAGCGGGTTTAGTTTGAGAACGAGCACTGGGGTCTTGCTTTCCTCAATCTCGAGTAACCGGCCCGATGCACTAAAAAAGAGGCGGGTGACGATGGAGAGGTCTATAATTCGCAATCTTGGCTCCTCGTCTTGGTCGTGGTAGCGGTCGTCGTTGAGGTCCTCGTGTATGCTCATCTGATATTCATAAACCTCGGTGGTGGATGGTACACGCCACAGCTTGCATGAGCATTTGGCGTGTTCCTCTTTCCACGTGATATCCCCCGAGACTGTGGCGTGGGGGTTCCGGTTCGTGCCGTAGAAGATTGTGTAGAGCTTGAGCGTGAACGTTGGGCCGATCTGCACCGGGCAGGCTGAGGTGAAGGCATTATCTGCCGCGGTGAGGTGGCTTGCGGCTTGGAGCAGGCGGCCTGGCGACACGGAATCAGGCATGCGGGCGGAGAGGTTGGCGCCAGAGGTGGTAAGAGCGAGGGAAATGAGGGGGATGCTTTCTTCTATACGTGATAACAAGTCTTTACTATAGTCTTGCACCTGTTTGATGGCGGCCTCATGCCCGTTGTTGCTGTTGCTGCTACTATTCTCGTTTATACTGTTAATCTTCTTTTCAAACTCGTCAATATCCGTCTTGAGGGTTTGTGTAAGCTCAAGCGTCGATGAGAGGGAGGTGTTCCCGCGGGCTGAGATGAGCTCGATGAGGTCGATCGCGGGAGTGATGATTGTGATCTTTGTTTGGAGCCTGTATTTGGTCTGCTCTAGGCTGCTGCGTTCGCCTTCCGGGATCTTTTCCATGAACCGGCCTAACGTTTTGATAGCATAGCCTGAAGCGATGGAGATGCCCGAACGGATCGCAAAGGTTACTGCTTGAGACCCCGCCCGTTGTAGAATGTCTTCCATAATAAATAGATAAATGTGTTTGTGTATTGGCAAAAAATTCCAATACCCGCTCCCAGCTGTGCGCGTCGCATGCGCAAAGGCGACGGGGCAAAGCTTTTTCCTGGCGCCCCCAGTGTGTTTATGTTTGGCTTGACGAGCAGGTATACTCGCTAACCCTTTACGTTGTTTTGAAATCTCGAGGTTGTTCAAAACCACACATATATTAGACCGGCATTGGTAGACGCCATGTAGAGGGCGACAAAAAAGAAGCAGAGTTACGTAATCACACTACATAGTATACTCCCAACCCACTTTTACGTCTCAAAAAAGGAGATTTGTCAAATTTGAAAAAAAAAAAAAATTTTAAAAACCTTGTCACACTTTTCCAATCAACCATGTCGGATCAAGATAACCTAGCCGACGACTACCAACGTCACAACCTTGGTAACGACAACGGCCAACAGCGCCAGCAACAATACAGCCAGTATGGCCAGTACAACTTCAACCCAGCTGCCACTGGTGGGTTCCAACCTGGCGCCTCGTCCTTCACGCCAGGCCAATACTTTAACAGCTACAACCAGTATGGCCAGCCACCACAACAGTACGGCGGCTACAACAACAACAACAGCTATGGCGGGTATAACAGCCAACCCCAACAGGACGACAACACCATGACGCTAGAAGACTACCAGAAACAAAAGGCCTTCAACCCACCCCCACCAGGACAATCAAACAGCACTCCAACCGCCGCCGCCGCTAAACCAAAAACCGAGCTACGTATTGGCGGTGGTGCCGCGAAACCAAAGACTGAGATTCGTCTAGGGGGCGGTCCAGCCAAACCAAAGACTGAGATTCGTCTAGGCGGTGAAAAGAAGGAAGAGCCGGCTGCTCCAGCTCCAACTGCAGCTCCAGCTCCAAAAACCGAAGAACCAGTAGTTGAAAAGAAGGAGGAGAAGAAAAAGACTGCACCAGCCGTTCAGTCCTCGACGCCCGAAGCCGTTGCCAAGGAACAAGAGCAGCTTGACCAAGAAATCACCAAGCAGCTGTTTGGCGCGGACGAGGTTAAGAAGCACATGTCCATCATCTTTATGGGCCATGTGGACGCTGGTAAGAGCACAATTGGCGGGCATATCCTCTACCTTACTGGGGCAATTGACGAACGAATCTACCAAAAGACTCAAAAAGAGGCCGAGGCGGCATCCAAGTCGACCTGGTTTTTATCCTGGTTGATGGATGAAGCTGAGGAGCGGGATTCTGGGCAGACCCGTGAATGCGCCAAAAAGTATATCGAGACTGACAAGAAGCGGATCAGTATTGTGGACGCACCAGGCCACAAGACATTTATGAGTGCTTTCATCACTGGTGTCACCCAAGTCGACACTGCCGTTCTTGTTCTTTCCGCGCGAAAGGGTGAGTTTGAAGCCGGGTTTGACGGCGGCAGTACCACCGAACACTCTCTCATTGCCAAATCCAACGGTGTGAACAAGCTCATTGTTGTTGTCAACAAGATGGACGACCCAACCGTGGAATGGAGCAAGGAACGATACGACTACTGCACCACCAAGCTGTCTAGCTACCTCAAGAAGATTGGCTTTGGCAAGAATGATGTCGTGTTTATGCCAGTATCTGGCCTGTCTGGTGCTGGTTTGAAGGACCGGGTCGACAAGAAGCTTTGCCCTTGGTACGACGGTCCAGCCCTTCTCGAGTACTTGGATGAAATCAAAGTGGAGGATAAACGTATCAACGCTCCTTTCATGATGCCAGTCGCATCCAAGAGCAAAGACTTGGGTACTGTAGTCGAAGGTAAGATTGAGGCTGGCTATGCGGCCAAGGGGAACAAGTTTCTCCTCATGCCCAACAAGGCTAGTGTCGAAATCTCTGCCGTGTTTAGCGAGACTGAACAAGAAGTTCAAGGCGCAGTTTGCGGCGAGCAAGTCCGTCTACGTATTAAGGGTATTGAAGAAGAGGAGGTTCAGCCAGGTGCTGTCCTGACTTCCACCAAGAACCCAGTGCGAATCACCAAGAAGATTATCGCGCAGGTTGTGTTTATCGACTTGCCGTCTGTAGTGACTTCTGGGTACTCTTGCGTCATGCATATCCACACTGCTGTTGTTGAAGTGACCATTTCAAACCTGCTGGCGTGGGTGGAAAAGTCCACTGGTAAAAAGCACAAGAACCCGGCATTTGCCAAAAAGGGCATGAACGTTATCGCCCAACTCGACATTTCAGTTCCTATCGCATGCGAGCTCTATTCTGACTTGCCTCGTCTAGGCAGATTTACTTTGCGGGATTCTGGTATCACCATCGCCATTGGTAAGATTACCAAGATTCAAGATCATAATTAAGAGATATATAATAAAAAGGGGCGGAGTCGTTGATATACCCAATTTTTTTGTTGTTCTGTTCAGAAAAAGCTTTAATAAAAATACGTATAATTAGACAATAACACACTTCTTTTTTCGTTCCTTATCCTTCACCATCAATGCGGCCCGAGTGGCATGTTCAAACACCTCGCCTACACCTTCCTGGGTCTTTGCCGAGCACTCCAAGTACTTGATTGCGCCAATCTTTTGGGCCACGGCCTGGGCTTCTTCAGGAGTGACTGGACGTTGGCTCGTCTTTCTCAAGTCCTCGATAGTCTTTGGGTCGTACCGCAAGTCGTATTTACACCCAACCAGGATGATTGGAATGCCTTGGCAGAAATGCAACACTTCGGAAATCCACTTTTCTTGCACATTATCCAACGAGTCTGGCGAGTCAATGCTAAAACAAATGAGAATGACATTCGAGTCTGGGTATGATAGCGGCCGCAACCGATCATAGTCTTCTTGCCCGGCGGTATCCCACAGAGCCAGCTCCACTCGCCGCCCGTCAACTTCAACATCGCTGACATAGTTTTCAAACACTGTTGGCACGTATACTTCTGGGAATGTGCCCTTTGAAAACACAATTAATAGAGACGTCTTGCCCGTGGCACCATCGCCGACAATCACAAGCTTTCTTCTAATAGCCTGGCTCATTATTTCCTAAAAATAGATGAAGAAAAGAAGAAAAAAAAAGAAGTTGTTGTTGTTAAGAAGAGTGGGTTGTTGTGTTTTAAAAAAAAAAAGGTGTGAAAACTCTTTTTTTCTCTCTTTGCAAAAGGGAAAAAAAAAAAAAAAACTGGGAGAAAAGCGAAATTACCCTCCTTTTTTGAGTTTTTATATTTTTTGAAAGCTTAGGCGCGTTGTTGTTGTGAATGAATGAGCTACACTTACAGATTTAGATTGGTAAGTAAGCTTAAAACTAGTTTATCGATAAATGAACAATAAACAGTGGGTGTGAAGAAAAAAGAAGTGGTCCAACTGCTATTGTGGATTTTTATAGCAAAAAAAAAAAAATATTTATTTTACAAGCGTGGTGGTAATTAATCCCAATACATTAATAGCACCATCAACCAATTTGTGGTGTTGTTTATCGCAATAACAAGAAAAGGGCCCCCTTTTTTGTTTTGTTTTGTTTTTTTGGGGGGGGTTGTCCGTCTAGGTGGGTCAGTCAGGTCAGCCATGGCTGCAGTCGGGAGCCGGCCGGGGTCAACCGGGCAGCGCTTGAATGAATGAATTCGTCTTTACTATATAAGTTATAACAGGCATGCTTGTTTGAGATCTCGCCTAATTAATAGCGCTAGCGCAGCGCCCCTCCCAGTGGGCGCCAGCATTGCCTTGTTCTTTAGCGCTGCACACTGCTTCGAGCGAATAATTTGCCACCCAATTGATTTTAAAACAACAACAGCGCTTAGTCAGTTGGGACCTTTAAGCTCCAGCGCGCGCTAATCTGGGATGTATCTATTAAACGATCGATAGAAGCCCCTGTTTGATTGGGCCTGTGTTATGTAAGTATACCTACGTGCTTAGTCACCCAATTAATTAATAAAAAGGTCCAGTTGGGAAATAGATAATCTGGTCAACTGCTAATGAAGCCATCGAACTATATCATATAAATTTTAAGCCTTGCGCGCGGTTTAAATTGAGTGCACCGTGGGCAGGTGACGACCGATATAAACAGTGTATACCGTATTCAGGTCGCTTACCTGGGATGTTTTTGTTTTCGGGAATGCTATCCATGGGGTCCATCCATCACAATGTGCGCGCGCGCACGCCACAAACCTGTCATTTTTTACTATTCCAAAACAGCCGCATTTTCAGCATTTTCAGAAAAGGACACTTTTTTTGTTGTCTAGCAATCTTACCAGAAGCAACCAACGATAGCGCTACTAGACAAACAAAGCAGAAAAACGGAGGAACAGGGGCTTGCTTTCGTTCGAGCTTGTCGTATTGGTTATTGATAGGCTAACGGATTTATTATGCACCGCCGCGGGGAGTTGAATATCAGCGGTAAAGGCGATATGGTTTTAAGCTTTGATTAGATTGGATTGGGTGCAGAAGAATTTAAATTTGGGGGGGGTTTAAAACTCTCTCCAAAAAAGCTACTTAAATACCGCAACTCCCTCTTTAATTTTTTCTTCTTCTCCCTGTCACGTCACGCCCACTCAAATTTTTTTAATTCACTTCATCCCCTTAAAATTAACACATGAGTGATAAAGAAGACGTACTGGCACAACCATTGCCAGACCCGACCACGCAGCTAGTCCAGCGGTTGGACAATTGGAAACATGCGACGGGGTTGCTGCAGGATTACTTGGACACGCAGGTGACGTTGCAAAAAAGTATCACGGCCTCGCTGGAAAAGACCAAAAAATCGCTATCCGTCACTCCCAAATTCGACTTTAGCTCTGGCGACGAGTCGGCAGGCGCTATCGGTATTGCAGAGTCGTTCCAAACGCTACGGACACGAAACGACCAGCTCCTAAACAAGAGCACTGAAGTGGAGCAATCCCTCAAGGGTTCCGTGGCCCCTCAGCTAAAGACGCTAGAAACGGAGATTGAAAAACACTACAAGGGCCTCAAGGGCTCTAATGTAAAGGGGTTGAAGGAAGTAGACGAGGCCAAAAAGTACTCTCAAAAGTGTATTGAAAAGCTTGGCTCGTACGCCTCATCGTTTGGCACTGGCGCCAAGGTGGAGCCCAAAAATGATCCATACGTGTTGCATCGACTATGCATGAACGCGGCGGCTGACCAACTGTACAAGGAAAACAATCAAACGGATTCTGTCCTTGCCTCGCAAAAAAACTTTCAAACGTTGGAGAACCACATTGTACAAGTCTTTCAACAATCCACGACCACGTTGATGCAGATACAGTCGGATTGGGCGCGTAACTTTGAGGAGGCTCACTCGGCCGTATCCAAAACGTTTGGCGAGATTCCGCCAGGTCACGAATGGGCCTTGTTTGTCAAGCATAACGAGGGCGCATTGCTACCAGAAGATGTACGAAAACGGGACATGAAGGCAATCACCTTTTCAAACGAGGAACACCAATCCTGCAGCCCTATTCAGGAAGGCATCATGCAACGAAAGGGTAAGATTGCAAAGTCTTACAACTCGCACCATTACGTTGTGACACAATCAAACTGGTTGCATGCTTTCAAATCATCAGACTATGTACAAGACCCAGTACCGGAATGGTCAATGTACTTGCCTGAATCCCAGCTCGGGAAGGCGGACCAACAAAAGATGAAGTTCACTCTACAGGGGAAGTCAAAAACGCAGGGTCCATCTCTTGGCCAAAAACACACTTATCAATTCAAGTGTTCTGCCCATGACGACTTTAACAAGTGGTATGAAGCTTTGAAGCAAGGATGTGGGTCAAACTACAATGCCAATGCCGATGCTACTTCTCCGCCATCCTCCCGACCAGGCTCTGCAGCGCCTCCTACCGGTGACGAGAGTGACGCCACGTCGTCGGTGACTTCACCAGTCTCACCAGTGTCGAGAAGTGATAGCCGGGCCGTGAGTGAAGCTAATGCCCAGCCCCCGGCTCAAACTGAAGCGTTGACGCCAGTATCGCCAACTCCAGAGCCGCCGACAACCTCTTCTGGGATCCAGCCAACCGGTCAATTTGCACCGCCATAGACATTTTTTATGGATAATAAACTAATCTGAGACATTTACCAGATATTTCCCCATACATAGTCAATATGGACCTTTTTCAAGTTTTCATGCTTTTCCAGCACATTTTTGACCTGCAATGAGCATGGTGATTTGAAATTGAGCGCATTCAAAGTGAGCTGTCGCAGCCTGTCCGTTGCAATCTCTGGTAGGTATACCAACGGCATGTTAAAAAACAAACTCTCCATGTTAGCCCCGCTCACTGCCATTTTGAGCCGTTTACGCACCAAGGGAGGTACCACATCCGTCTTTTCAATAATATGCATTTCCACATCCCTAGCATTTATAAAATGGTACTGTGCAATATCATATGCGTGTTGAGTCCTTAGTATCAAATGTTCGACACTCTTGACCTCAATCTGTTGTGTAAACGCCATCATGCTGGGTCTTGGTGCATCGTCCGTCCAGTGCAACCTCTTGACCGTGTCTGGGATCCAATTAATAGCAATCGGGTTTGCCAGCCTCGTTGTGTGCAGCTTTAAGCTGACCAGCCGCTTCATTGGCGTCAGGTTCTGAAGTAGAGTAGACGAGTGGAGGGTTTGCTTAACCCCACACACAAAATGCAGTTGAGAAATGTACGGATTTGCCCATTCCGGAGGGTAGTCGGTCATTGTAGTAGTGTACTCCACACGTGTCTGAGGAAACTCATCAAACAGCTGGTCAAAGCAATATTTCCTTGCCAGGCCGGTTATCGATACTTTGATCATCTCCAGGTTTGGAAACAGGTCCCGTGTGGGAAGCATATCTTTAGGCCACTGCTGAGCATGGATAACCTCCACCTGTTTAATATACTGCAACAGAAACGCCGCTGCTCCGGTCTCCACCGCCTGTTGGAACATGGCCACGTTGGACGGAGTGATATCCATCCCGCCCAACGTTGTATTGATAAATCGACACCCGTAATGAGGGGGACGGTACGATATTTTATCCAACCCCCGTCGTGGTAAAAGATACGCCCTGGTTGCCCGGTTCGTCTGGCTTAGTTTGAACTTGGCCTCGCAGTCGAGCTCACGGACAATGCTGTCAAACAGCTCAAGAGGGAGAGTCTGTAAAGTCGTCATAGTTAGGAGAGGAAATTTAGATGATACGTTTTTTTATTCTTTCTGTTTAAATTATATATACATTCTTTGTCATTTTTTTTCTTTGTGTGTGGCGCGCGTGCGGCTGGCCACCGTGGGGGAGGAGGAGGGCACACACTCATCAATTCTTCAAAAAGTCAAAATCAATCTCAGCAGAGCACTCAACAGATGTTTCTTCAGTCTCCCCCTTGCTATCGGTGGTAAACACTGATAACGTGTCCGTCTCTTCTTCTTCTTCTTCCTCCTCCATACTATTTCGATAGGCTTGTGCATGGTCTTGAGAAGACAAGAGATAAGAAGTGAGCTTTCCTAGAATCACGCACTCTCCATCCTCCATAATCTTACAAGACTCTTCAAACCTCGCATCAAAGTCGTAATGTACGCCTCGTTCTGCCATCCAGTGGATAGCGTTGGTCGCAGCACGGATATGGTAGCAGTCACCAAACGAGGCCATGACTCCCGGAATATACTCCATCACGACATAATACGCGCTCTTGACAATCTTGCCATAGTGTAAAATCCGTGGAACGTGCATGAACCCGCTGCTATGCAGCTTTCGGTATGCACGCAGCTCTGCCATGTATAGCTCGTACTGGTCGAGCGGGCGCGTTTTCAATACCGCCACTGTCCAATCCTGCGGGTGTGGGATGAGGTAAATGCCAGCACGCGGAGTTGAGTTGGCGTACTGTATCGTGTTTAAAATATCAAAGTCGGACCAGGACCGTACAGACATTCCTAGAGTTGTGTATGACAAGGCGTAGTGAGGCGAGTGGGTGGTTGGTCTAACCGCACTGTCGAGAAAGCTGCCCACCACCCGGAATACAAGCCCGCCTCGCTTGACAATCTCGTTAACCTCATCCATACACTCTTGCTGTACCCTCGTCTCATTATCCGAGTCTTGGTCGTACCCGGGTATTTTGCAGTTTAAGAGGATTTTCCCGGCACAGGTTTGTTTGAGAAGCTGTGGTTCGAACCGTTTACGCCGTTTGGAGATTTCATTAACGATTAGGCAGCAAAAATTCCACATCATGTTGCCACTTTCTTCATTGAAACATTGCCAGGACCGTTTATAAACAACTTCGGGTAGTTTTTCCACCGACTTGGTTGACACAAAAGCCCATGGGGGCACCTTATTGAGCACAGTTTGGTCCAACCCCCGGCCGCGGTACCGTAGCTCAGTGTGCTTGTTTAGCGGGGCTGGCTGGCGTTCAAGCAGTTCAGACACAACAAGGCTTGTTCCGTCAAAAATCGCATGGAGGTATGCTCGTTTCCGTATACCAATCTTGCAGCACTTTTCCATTGCATATGCCGCATTGTACTTGGCGTGGGCCGTCCGCAGTTCAAACTCCTCCAAGCTCCCACAATCCGCCTTTACCGCATGCTTTTTCACGTCAATATTGGCGCGACTGTTTGAAATTGTACCATATGTGATGCCATAGCTGGGCTGTTCGCACGAGACGACGAGTAAAGGCTCGGGGGTACGGTCACTGCCTACACACCGTGCAGTGACAATCACCACGTCTGCTTCTCTTTCCACAAAAACATCCAGGCCCGTTAGTACCTCAACAAGAGGACAAACCACGGCTTCAAGCGCATGCATGATTGCGTTTGCCATGTCGGAGCGAGCCGGCGGGTTGCTCTGAGTCCACTTTATAGCCCGCATGGTGGTGGTGGTACCAAGCTCGCACATTAAATCGTCAACCACCTTCAACCCAGCCAATCCTGCATTGTTGGCCAAGAGGGTTGTGATTGTGGGATCAATGAGCATGTCTTGCACGGGCGGGCCATGGGGGATGAGCTGCGGCTCGCAATACATCATGGCCACGTCCACATCCTCCATCGGCTCGATATACCCCAACAACGGCACAAACCACGGGTCCCGCCGTACAGTCCGTTTATACAACTGGTTATCACGGTGGCCGGCGGTCAGCTTGACGAACCGGTCCGTACAGAAAAGCCGCCCCCTCAGCTCGGCCAGGTAGTTGACCGGCTCGACTCTCTGTTTCTTGCGTCGTATCATGAATGGCATTTCTCTACTTAGTGTGTGTGTATAAGAAAGAGGAAGTGTGGATGTGCGTATTTAAGGAAATTTTTTTTTTTTTAATTCTTGTCGTTTTGGGCAAGGGCAACAAACGCCCGCCATGATATCAACCTTAAAGAAAAGTCAATTCCAAGCTTGAATCCTGTTCCTTGGAGTATATGCAAGGAGTGAATTGCTGTCTGGATCTGGGCAAACACTTGGATTAGTTCGTTGGTTAATTTAGGGAGGTCTCTTTTATTCTCATAAATGGGTTGTCGCGAGGTTGCGATAACCCGCTCGTCGTAGTAAAGCCGCACGAGCCGCTCGTAGGATTTGGCGGGAGCTTCCTCGCAAGTCAGCCGGACCAGCTCGTCAATGACACCAGATTGGGACTCCACGCACTCGTCAATCTCAGTTTTATAGTCATACTCATGTGGGTCGAATATACGTAGCTGGTGTTGGCTGTAGCGCTGGCCTTGGCGGTAGTATTCCGTCACAACGTTCACTTTCGACTCGCCAAATAGCCGCCAGTATGCATAAGAGCGGTAAAGTTTGGCCGAGTTGCCCCATGCGCATTCGTACCCGTGGTCTTCTTTCAAACTAGGGAGGAAGACCTCCACGCTTTTCCGGCCGGTCGCTTCCCACCCGTTTACAATCTCGTGCACTTTTGGCATGTTTGATTTGACAACAGACAGAGCGGGAGTTTTGGGCACACGTTTCATTAGCCCGTACCTGACCAATCTCTGAGCTGGTATGATTTCCGTGCAGACTAACAACCCGGCGTCGAAATCGCAGTACTGAAGGTTCATCATCAACGCGTTTTGTTTGCCGAATCGGTACGTGAAAAAATCAGAATCGCTGCTTAGGACTACTGGGAAGTCATGCTTGTCCATCACGGCGGCAATTGCATTGTCTGCCTCGTCGGGAACAATCACCGCCTTTGCACCGGATTCGACAATGGCCTCGTACAGCATTTGGGAGCTAAACACCGGCACACAGTTGTTGGCCATTACTGCCTTCACGCCTCGTTCCATACGCACCGGCCGCTTCTCGCTCGGCAATGCGCCATCAAAGTAGAAGATTGCTTCTTTGCAGATGGATTGGAGGTAGCCGATCGTGCGGGTCGCGTCTTTGAAAAACTCGTCGTACGAGATACCTTGGTCGATTTCCCTGTTTCGGAATATATTCTGCCCGCAGATGTGATACCCTAGTGAAGGTGCGTCGACCAGTATCGTGGCATTTTTCAACACGGATGGGTCGGTTTTTTTCCTATACTGTTCAAGCTTTCGAGTAAGACCTGGAATCCCCATGTTATTTAAAAAAAAAAAATTTATCAGGTGATGTGAAAAAGAAACAAAAAACAAAAAAAAACTTTTTTTTTTCGAGTTTTAATATTCAATATTTCAATGGAAAACTGCTTGCCAAAACTCATCGTTTTTGATCTAGACTATACGCTATGGAAGGGCTGGGTTGGGGTTCATGTCACCCAGCCCTTCACCGGCGTGCCTGACGGGTCGCATATCGTCGATGTCGATCAGAAGGAGATGTGGCTGTACCCCGAGGTTGACCAGATCCTTAACAAGATTACTACAGAGTATAAGATTCCATTCTGCTCGGCTTCTCGAACACCAGGTCCTGAAAACGGCAAGAAGATGCTAGAACTTGTCAAACTAAGCGGGAAGCCGGCCAATGATGCGTTTCTCCACAATATCTGGGGTAGAACCACCAAGATTGTCCATTTCAAGGAGATTCATGAGCTCACCGGGGTTGACTACAAGGACATGCTGTTTTTTGACGACGAACCACGGAACCGCGATGTCGAGGAGGAGTATGGTGTGACGTTCATGCTCGTCACTGAAGAGGATGGCGTGTGCTGGGAGTCGTTCAACAAGGGCTTGGAGCTGTATAAAAAACAAAAAAATTTAAATTAAACTATATAAATATTACAATTTCTCGATAAAGCTGGATCGGTTAGCTACGTGTTTGCTTCGTCGATTGTTAATCTTCTTCACCAGCTCCGAATCCTCCTTCTGCTGTTTCAAAACCAGGTCGATCCATGTTTTTGGCTGCTCATTTGCTTGACCCAAATGCTGCTGTAGTTTTACATACCAGCGGTCTTTATCGGCTACGGTGTCTGCTAGAAAGTTAATGCACTCTCCGTCCTCAAAGGTGAGTTTGAACCCACGCTGTTCAAACACGCTGGGGTCGTTTTGGGAGTCGGTCACTTTCTTCATCTTGTGCGTTTTCAAGTCAATAGTCTTCTTCACCTCCTTTGTCTCGTCGTGGCATGCCGCTAGCTGACAACCTCGTAGCTCGAACCACCGGCGCCGCCAATACATGCAGTCGCCACCTTGCTGCGACAACACCCCCGATACAACCTCTTTCTGCACTTTTACCGTGTGTTTAAGCTCCTTCACTGCTTGTTCAAGTGACAGTGGCAGTTCTTCGTCGCGCGTTGCTTTTGGTAGGTACATCATCGTCACTTGCAAGCCGCACACGGCAGTATTAGTAGTATTAGTAGTTCCGTGCCGCGACGATGACCACTCATTAACAACTGGTAGTGTCAACACGTGCGGCTTACCGTACACTTTATGCTCAATCTTGGACTCAACCACGATCGTGCGGCCAAACTCGCCTTTCGGGCCTACTAGATCGCGCCAAATATCGCGCCGTTCTGTTAGGTCAAGCAGTACGGGCTGTGGTTGGGGTGCTACCGGCTTGTTCTTTGCTAGCTTCTTCTGGCTTGTGAATAGTTCCTTTAGCCGCTTTGTTTTCTTCTTGGTGGTGTCTTGCGGTGCCGTTGAAACTTGTTCTGGGATGAGTAGTGTCTGCTGCTTTTCGAGAGCTTTCAATGCTTGCTCATCTTTAATCGTTCTTGAACCAATGAGGGTGATTTCAAGCTGGAGGTCGTTGCCAACCACCAGCTCAAACTCCTGGTCAATTTCATTCTTCCCGTCCAATTTCATTGGATAGGTAGTCACGCATTGTGTGCCATTGTCGAGTACTAGCTGGAACATTGGCTTTTCATCTTTATCGAGTGGTAGCTTCACGTCTCGCAGTTCTGTGAATTTTAGGAAAAGCCGACCCCGATCGTCCGGGTCTATCTCGTCGGTACCACCAACCACACAATCACCCCCACTTTGAACCTTTGTATCGGCGGTGTTGGTTTGCGACTGGATTGGTGATTGTACAGAGTCTAGGTCGGTTGTGCAGCTTGTTGTGCAGCTTGAGCCTTGAGAGGAGACGCAGGTGGACGAGCCAGACCGGGAAATCTCGCTCTTCCAGTCCATACTAGCACTACCATGCTGTTTCCGCACCTTCTGAATCGTCCCCTTCCGTCCTAGTTTTCTGTTTGTGTTGTAACTTTTCATTACGGAGCATGTCAGGTCTTCTGGCGTGCCCAATGCGACTGGGCTGAGGCGGTAGTCTTTGCTGGCGGTCTCGTTCGTGGCGTTGCTGCTTAGAACTGGGGTGCTACCCGTTCTGATCATTCCTCGTGCGTAGCCAGGCAACAAATCGTCGTTATCGTCTTCAAACGAGTAACTGGAAATGTTCTTGGTGGTGGTACTACCTACACGCAATGGCGACGACGTCAACACGGCGCTTTCAGGCCGACGCAATGCGGGGCTGTTTACACTACGCGGAGTTGCATGACCCGATCTCACCACCCCGTGCTTCTCTTCCAAGTCCTGGACAACATCAACTATCAAATCCGACCCGTCCATGTTGCGAATGTTGAGTGGGTTTTTGCGAATATTGAATGAAGAGTCTGTAGTTTTCGGCTTTAAATTTGATCGCAACGACATGTTTATGGATAACGAAAAAAAGAGAGAAAGGAAGGGAAAGAAAAAAAAAAAAAACAATTAAAAAAATGTGCAAAAGCGATTGTTTATATTATGATATTCTACGCAGGCAGGATCGAGATTTTATGAGCCCGATTGATGGCTGGCTAAATGTCTCTCTGCTCCAGCTTTGCGTGCACATGTCGGTTTCCCGGATCTTGGGTGTTTACCAACTTCCGCATTAGGCAGAATGCAGCTAAACTGTTTTCATAACAATCCTAAGCTTCAAATTGACAGCGCTGGAACCGGTACCAACTGATATTATTCATACCGCGCTCTACATGATACTTGATGTGTTCAGATAAATTGATGGGTGTTCCACTGCAGTCGAGACTTTGCTTTGTTCGTGTATTAACGTTGGAAAGGAAGAAAAGAAAAAAAGGCCAGCCACTTGGAGACGTGCGCGCACCGCCCTACTATTTATAACCTCTCAAAACCGACGAGTACATTTTTTTTTCTTCTACCTCTACAACCCAACCACACCCATTTGCTGGATAATAATACGCCATGGACGCCAATATGACACTAGGCAAGCTTATTGTCATCTTCATCAAGGCACGGAACCTGCCAAATAAGCGGACACTGGGCAAGCAGAACCCGTACTGTATTGCCAGGGTAGGCACTGAGGCGAAGCGGTCCCCGGCCGATATTAGAGGTGGCCAGACGCCAGGCTGGGATCACGAGGTGAGGTTTGACGTGAGCGATATACCAGAGCACCGGCACCTGAAACTGAGTGTTTTGGATGAAAACGACTCCAAACCCGAGCTTGTTGGCGATACCGTCATCAAACTCGACGAGGCGTTTAGTAGCAAACCGTCTGAGGGGTACGACCACTGGCATGAACTGCAGCTCAAGGGAAAATATGCCGGTGAGGTGTATGTTGAGATGACATTCTACCCTTCAAGACCTCTAATACCACCAAAAAAGAAAAAGTCGCGTGTAAAGAAGCCAAAAAGCATGGTCCAGCTATCAAACCACGCCTCTCAATCATCCTCGGCATGTTCAATGTACTCAAACAACAGCTCGAGACCGTTGCCAATGCAGCCAGGGTCTGTCACCGCGGCTAGCTCGTTACCATCCGAGACTCCAGAAATTTCAATGCCAGAACTGCCTGCAGAGTTTGAGAACATGTCGATCCGTGAACAACAACCACCACAAAAACCAAGGCATAGACGATCGTTGCCGTCACCTCATCCATCAACATCACGAACGCCATCTCCTCTACCACAACCGCCCCATCATCAACATCAACAACAAGAAATCATGCACCCTGCATCAGCGCCGCCAGACACAAAGGTGAAGCGGAAACCGCTGCCAAAGCCCTCATCGTCATCTTCAATCCCTCGTAAACCTGTTCGGTCAGGTCTGCCGCCTAAACCAGAGTTTGATGGCGGCATGGACGAGATTCCATTCTCGCCAGATGACTACAACTCGCCAACGAGTAACCGCGCGCTTCCACAACCGCCTGTGGACGACGGGCTGGACGAGTTGCTGGACGCGTCTACGTATGCACCCGAGCCTGTAATCCCACAACACCCCAAACGCTTGCCGTCAATCCCCATGCCTGTTGAACCAGGCGCCGGTGGCTATTCTGGCGAGGGCCAGTGGAATATCGACCAAATCAACGCTGGGTTTAACGATTCCATTTTCAACAGAGTTATTAAAGGTCATATGGTTGCTGACCAAACCGATCCGTACTACTACTACCACCCCGAAGTGGGGGAGGAAGAAGAAAATCATGAGGCGGCGCCTGAAAAGCCGCAGCTTCCTCCCAAAATCCCAATGGGCATGACACGCCAGGAATACTACGCCACAGAGCCGCAGGAGGAGGATGAAGATCCATACCATTATAGAGTATATGCATAAATATTATTATCAAAGAAACAAGCTAGAATGCAGCTTCATCGTCACCGCCGCCGCCGTCCGAACCGCCGCCGCCTTCATCTTCATCGTCAAAGTACCGTTCCGCGTTGTAATCATCGTCATCGTACTCGTCTTCTTCAAAGTCATCGTCCATATCTTCAGACACCTCGCCGTCTTCATTCTCGTCGGACGCGCCTTCCTGCTCGGCTTGGTTGATTCGGTCGAGCACGTTATTTTGGTGGTGGTCACCGCCACCGCCAGTACGCTTCTCAGCATTGACAAGGTCTCTTGTGAATTTGGAAATCTGCATCTTTTTTTTTTTACTCGAGCCCTTCTTGTGGATGCCCATTGTGGGGTGCAGTTCGTCGGGGAAGAACTGAACAATGTATGGATGTTCGTCTACCGACCGGCCAATCTTGCGTGTCTTGATATAGCGGTCGCCATAACGTTTAATCCCGTCGTTCAACCCGTCAGTCTCAAGGACAATCTTCCCTTTATCTGTTGAGCTACCGGTATGCAGCGGGCCGTCTTTGATGGCCTCTCGTAATGCTAAAAACTGGCCCACAGACTGCCGTTCAAACTGGGTGATGGCCGACTGGATGGGCACTGCTATTCGTGGGTATGCTTCGCTGGGTTGGTCGTTAACTTCCAGTGGCGGGCCTCCTATCCCGCCGCCAAAGCCTCCTCGACCTCCTCCAAATCCGCCTCGTCCGCCTCGACTCATTTTATTTTATTTGGTGATGTGGGTGGTTGTGGTTGTGGGTGGGTGGAGAGGAGACGGGAAAAAAAAAAATTTCATGGGCTCATCGCTTTTTTATTACGTAAGCGCGTTTTTTTATAGTTTTGTTTTTGGCCTGTGCTTTCCTAAACCGTGCAAACCATGTTTGAAGAGTGCAGCTTCTGGATGTTCATTTTTCTCATTTTTACATGGGTGTGGGTGGTGCTACGCCCTACGGCCCCTGACGTACGTGTCTGCTTTGGCGCATGTACAGGCAACGACTACGAATGGCAAGTCATTGAAGGTAAGCTTTGTTGACCCCGGGATTGAGCTAACAACTATATAGCGTTACTCGCAGAGGATTGGAGCAAGCCTGGAGTCGTGTCTCTCTTCTCCCATGTGTCTGTGCTGGTGGGTATCATCTATCTACTTTTGATCAAACGTGCAAGCCTTCATGTCCATATACACCGTATTTGATAGGGTTTGCCCCGCCGACCTCCCAACAATAATGTCCGTGACATAACCCAGGAAATGTTGAGCCGCATGCGGCAGATATGCATGAAGCCATACACGTGTCATGCTTCCTTTGATCAGGACAGGTGCGGTTCTAGCAAGAAAACAACGAATTGGTTTCACTATTCTTCTACCGCTTTTCTCGTCAGTTTCGGTCAAGCCGCACATGAGTTTCACATTCTAGACACATATTACATTACAACTGTTTGTCGTTATCAACATCTGGAAGGGGAATGCAGGGTGACGTTCTTCCTCACTTTTCATTCTTTTCATTCTGCATTACTATCAACTACTCAAGTTCCTCAATCTTTGACGTTGTTGGCTGGTCCATAGAAGTCTGGAGGAGGTCGGCTACATCCTCGTCGTCGCTACTCAGCTCGGCGGCGTGTTCATGTTTTCGATCGGCCTCGGCCTTGGCTTTTTCCTTTCTCTTCTTGGCCCCCTGGCCCCAGCCCCAACCAGACGAAGAAGAGGTGGCGGCGGCGGCGGCTTCCTCTTCTGCTTTTTCCGGTGTGTCATCCAGCGCTTCTTTAGCTCGTTTCTCCTCTGCTGCTGAACCCTGCTCTTCAAGCTGTTTCCGCTGGATCCGTTCACCAAGCTTGACCAAGTGCGGTCTTAGCACTAGGTACCCACCCACGATAATAATAATCCGGATCCAGTCCTTCATCGACCAGTCTCGTAGATGCTCTGGGAATCCAAACATTGTGTTTTTTTTAGTTTTAAAAGTGGTGACAGATTCGATTGTGTAGTCGGGAACAGAGAAAAGGGCGAAAAAAAATTGAGAAAGAAAGAGAAAAAATCCCGTAGCGCGCGCGCAGGCGGTTTTGGGATGACGGCATTTATATACGGGGGATGTCTAACATAGTCTGGTTTAATCCCCACCAAAGTCGTCCAACAGACACCGATATTCGACTCGATAAACAGTTCTTGCAGGCCAAGCCGTGACCAGGTTATGGGCAATGTCTGGAATTGAAAGGATGGTAGCATGTCGGCCTTGCTATCAACTTGGATTGCGAGCCGGTGTAGGCTGCCTTGGGGAAACTGGGCCAGGTCGTTGACGGCTTCAAACCCTTCCTCATCAACATCCATATCTTCATTCTCGTGCTCGAAACCGCTCTCTTCAAACTCAGAGTCGGTATAAGAGTACAGGCCGGATACTGGGTGCTGAGCCAGCTGGTCTTTACCAACCCCCCCCCCAGTATTCAAGATTATCCCCCATGTTGTCTTCGGTCAAGCGATTTAACATGGCAAGAGTACAGTCGGTTGACCCGCTCGATGATGGTTGTGGTGAACGACCAGTTTTTTCATATCTTCCCTGCCGCTCCAGTATTTCTTATATACGCATATGCATGGTTCAGCATGACGCAACCCCGTTAGAAGATTGTGGAGAAGCTTTAATGAGCTAAATGTGCTCGAAGATAGAATGTAAAACGAGGAATATGAAACATATATTGGTTTTAGACTCGTCTGTTGGTTTGTAGTAACCCAATATGAAACGTATAACCTATTATTAAAATACGGCTATTATAAGAGTAACCCGATCACTATTCTCTCTTGTTTGAATAATTTAACAGATCAAGAAGCACAATATCTAAGAACAACTACTACTTGTCGAAAAAAACAAATGACTGGAAAAATGAATGCGGACCAAGAACGTCGGGTTGTTAACGACGAACCTCCTCCAACAGAGAAGGAAGACCCTGGAAATCAAATGGGCCTAGCGGGTCCACCCGAGTCCGTGCTTGACGGTACTGAAAGCGCAGGAATCTGTGGTCGGTTGGAAAGGTTTGTCGATAGTAGTGCTGGGAGTGTCTCCACTGTCTATACACACGTCGACCGCATTGAGCCTGTTTATGTCGACCCCTTACAAAGGTTAACTGACCAGCCGATCAAGGACCTGTATAAACCCAAGCGTGTTAATATTGCATGGAAAGAGAGCAGAGGAGAGAACCCCGCCTACACTGATGCCTATCTGTGCATACTGACAGCCAAAAGCCTTGGAGTTTCAGAGGAGGTACTCAGGATGGAGGGTAAACGAGACTTGGTTAGGAAGTTTGTCAGAAAGGATATGGACAATTGGCTATATTTGCACCCGACCACGCTCACTATGGCTATTGACGATTTCCTGGTTGAGCATAATGTCAACCCTGCGTTACTCTCCCAGAGACCCCCTCCACTCGATTTTTATGAGAGGGATAATGCAGTCTTTTTTATCAAGGCCATTTACTCCTGTTTCACCTTGGACCCACTCTCGGCTCTTATTGAACGTGTACGCACAGCACACTATCCAGTCATGTACTTACGTGCCGCTTTGGTAAAGCTGCATGTGCAATTTGTCGGCTGGGTGATGCTACCGGACCTGCTACTGCCAAATTTGTCAAACAGACTTCAAGATAGGTCGGACAATATACCAACTAACGAAGGTTTGGCTCGTTTCGTTCAAGAAGTGGACTACGAGTGTATTGTTGTGGCACATGAGGTGAATGCTGACCGGGACAAGAAGATTAGGGAGAGTATGAGAGATGGAGTTGTTGCCAATATAAACACCCAAACTGACGCTGTAAATGTCTGGAAAGAGCTGAAATACCATTTGGAAGCTAAAAGGACTATGCATGTCAATTCTGACCCCGACAAAGAGCTTGATTATGAGGCTCACACAAAACTTTACACACTTTTAAGAAAGATTTCAACGCGGGTGGACATGCTCACTGGCCAAAATCACACTCTAACTCTCTTCACTCGCGTTCATTGTAAAAGTACGTCCTCCCACATGAGAGACATTACCGAGGTGGACAAACGGGTTCTTCACGATGTCTATAAGGAAACACTCGCGGGCTGTTGTCACTCTCTTGGGAGACTCGTTTCATCCAAACTGTCGACGGGAAGAGCAGGGAACTCTAATTCTTCTGACTCTAGAGCTCCCAACAACAGAAGGAAGCTCAACCCTAACGATAAGCCAAGGGGTAATTATTCTGGCACTGGCCGCACCAGGCGGGCTCATGGCAAGATACGTAAACACTGACTTCTTCAAACGGTAGCAATGCACTTGATTGGTTTTAGATACGTTTGTTGGTTTGTGGTAAACAATATGAAACGGATAGGCTATTATTAGAATACTGAAAATAGGGCGTTTGTAAGTGAAATGGCAAGATACCCGTTCAGAATCAGGGATGAAAATGAAAATGAAAATGAGGATGATACAGGTTGTCGTGCATTAGTGCTACGGCACTCATGCATTGGAATTCACGCTAACCTTTTTTGGTGATCGTCTCGAGTTTTGGGAGCGGCTCAACATGTAACTGCCCAGAACGCCTCTCGTATTCCTCCACCACCACCACCGGAAATGGTATCCAACTTTTCCGTTTTAGTACATATCCAACCTCACAAGGTCCGAATCTCCTACTCGAGGAGTTACGGCCTATCTATACATGGTTGGGAAAGTCCCAACTCTTTTTTTGTTTTTTTTTGCCCTCAAAATTCTTTCCCTCACGACAACGACAAAAATACGCGGGTGCCTCACCAGAACCTTTAATGGAAAACTAGCAAGACCCACCGCGGCGGTAATATTAAGAAAATAAAAAAAACAACACTTGATTATTGTCATTTATCCTTTTTTTGGGACACAAACGAATGGATGGAATTAGAAGTACGTTTCTGTTTATTTATACGACTCTTCAGACTAACACCTCAGGCTCAATACCCGTATTTAGACTCGGCACTGCTAGCTGCGCTGGCTAGTGACGGCGTCGACCACGATATGCTCACCCAGATGAACCTGGAAGCTATGGTGGATCACCAGGATACGCAAGATGCGAACGACGGCGAGACCGACGGCAGCCAAGTCTCCTTTCTCCAACACAGCTTCCCGTCCGTGGACCGCAACAAGCTGCAAAAAAAACTGGCTAGTTGTGGCAACGATAGCGAACGTGCCATTGACGAGCTCCTCAACGAGCAGTTAGTTGGCCAGTGGAATGTTGAACCTATAGGCCAGATGCAGAGGTGCAAGAAACAGAAACAGCGCGGCGGCAGTGGCAGTGAGAGTAAAGCTGAACGCCGCCGACGGGAGGAAATTGAGTTTGTATCGAAGCAGCTGGACTGCTCGTTCCAACAAGCCGAACAGAAATATGAAGAAAACAACCGGTCTGTAGGCAAATGTCTCGTGTGTGTAAACTTTACCACTGTGAATCGAGGCGGTGGCATTGGGTACATGCCAGCCCCAACGCCGCCGCCTACAAAACGCGCCGCCGCTACTACTACTAATACTCCAGGGTTTCGATACGGGAACCACGTTTTAGAGGACTCTCGGCAGCTTAAACAGTCCCAGCGCGACTATGCGGTGGATCAACTTAACCGCATGGCTAGGAAATCGCGGTCAGATCCTTTATACCGCAGCGCTGCTGGCGTGTACGGCGCAAAGGCCTCGGATCTTTCCAAACAAATGAACGGGTATTCCGACGACATGTACCTAAACGAGATTGAGCATCAGAGCTCGGCGTTTAGGATTGACTGTCACGGGATCCCTGCGAATGTGGCGGTGGAGTTTATCGAGCGGAGACTGCAAAACTGGGTCTCGCAGGGTTGTAAAGCCCCACTAATCATCATCACCGGCTCGGGGACTCACTCGGCCGGCGGCGTGCCCAAGATTAAAAACATGGTCCGGAAACAGCTCACCAGTAATAGTGTAAAGTACGAGGAGGAATCTGCCGGATTTAAGGTCACTAGGTGTATTTGATAGATGACTGTATGAATATATAAATGGAATGTGATACCGCTGTTATGGCGCTAAAACCAGCCATCTTTATTTTCGTTGGGAGGGAAGAAAAGAAGAAGAAGAAGGAAAAAAAAAAATCCCTTTTCACCTTTCCTACTTTCAACACTCACTAAAATGTCAAAGAAAAGCAGTGCGAGAGCGAGCTCCGTGTATGACCCAAGCACGCTAGGTGTTAAGGGCCGGTATGAACAATTCATCACAACTCAAATATACTAACTCAGATACAGACGCGCCGGAGTTCAATTACAGTCTGGCATGACGCGTGATGAACATGGCATGGAAAACTTGGACGACTATTTTATGGACGAGGAAACGCGTCGTCAATCCTTCACAAACAAGTCCAGAGCACAACCGCAACAACGCCAGAAACCCAGCCCGCCCAAGAAAAAAACAATGTCCAGCAACGACTCGTCAAGCCGGCGCAGTAGCGGTGGGGTCAAGATGCCCACAAAAACACACCTGGGCTCACCGGCAGTGCGTCAAGACACAAGCTCACGCTCACGTAACAGCTCCTCCTCGCGTAGCGGTAACGGTAGCATGCTGAAAAGTATATCAAAGTCCTCGAAACGCGTCCTGGACGAGAGCTCTGAGAGCGAAGACGAACCGGGACAAGAAGTTGCTGAAGAACAACCCCCATTCGAAAGCAGCGATAGTGATATGGACCTAGCGACAGTGAACCCGGGTATTAATGAAGAACAGATAGATGAGGAAGAAGAAGAAGAAGAGGAGGAAGAGGAAGAACGGCTGCCTACCCCACCCCCGCAGCCCAAAAAGGCGGCCCAATCTAAACCAACCACTAGCAGGAGAAAACCGCCACCTCCGAAAAAAGCAGCAGCCCCAAAACCAAAACCATCGCCCAAAAAGTCCGCCACAAAACCCGCCACAAAACCAAACGGCAAACCCACCTTACCCCCCGACAACACAACACAAGGCGTTCGAAGGTCCAAACGAGACCGTCGCGAGCCGCTCAAATTCTGGAAAGGCGAGCGGATTCACTACCATCTCGAAGAAGGCGGTGGAAATGTCCTGGTTGACGTTGAGCACAGACCACCATCCCCATCCCCAGCCGTTACAAAAGCACGATCAAGGCCGGCCAAAAAGAAGCGCAGAAAGGCTGACGACGATGGTGATGATGACGATGACGACGACGAGGATGACTTCAGAATGGCGCCGCAAGTCACCGCCAACGTGTATAATTACACCGAAGACGATGATAATGACCGATCCGAGCGCGTAGTCTCATGGGCACCAGAAAACGTCAATTTCCGTGAGGTGAAAAACTCCACGTATAGTTTGGCGACTTTGTACGATTCAGACGCGCATTTCACTGCAGGTGGGATGATCCAGGTTGATGTTGGCGGGGAAAAGCCGCTCAAGCCGTCACGAATGAACACATATATATTCTACATTGTTCAAGGCAGTGTCAAGATTTGTATATCACAGACCGAATTCCAACTGAAAAAACACGGCACGTTTGAAGTACCAAGAGGTAATTGGTACTCCATCACTAATATCGGGAATATACCGGCCAAGTTGTTTTTTGTGCAGTGCACGGATACACTACATAATGAAGAAGTAAATCAAGAGGAGAATGGCGATGGAGGGTCGGAATAGACGAAATGTACTTTTAACCTTTTTTTTTTTTTTTTTTTTTTAATGAGAATCGTTCTGTTACGTAAAGCCTCGACTTTGTATAGAAAATATAAAACTCTTACAATTCGTCAAAATCTTCTTCCGGAAAGTCACCCACCTCTACAAGCTCTGGTTTGACAAACGAAGCGTGGTTTTCCAGCGCTTTGAAATAGGTTGTGCCTTGGATTGAGCCGTTGTTTTTACCCTGCGGCTCATCGAATTCAACGCCCACCCAGATTTTGTACTCGTGAATCTCAGGAACCTTGCCAATATACTTGACGGTACCAACCCGCGTGCCCGACACCTGACACCTCGCCCCCTCCACAATGCCTCTAGATTGAACGATTCCCGCGCCTTCGTTATCCTCCATCTCCGCGTTTTCATCATTACTAGGGTCAAACCTGCCCAGTTTGTTGTTCTTTTTCCACTGGAGCACGGTATCCCTGAGTTGACTGTATTCCTCCTCCGGCATGACGTATTTCTCGACTTGAGACGTGTCGTTCACGTTCAATACCATACCGGGAGGCCGGCTATCCTCCACGTGTATTCGGCCGTACGGTACCAGATTGTAGGAACCGATTGTGGTATTATTATTGTCAGCAGCAGCAGCCACCGTGACTGGCGCGTCGTTGGTGGCGGCTCCGTATACTAACAAGGTCTGGCATTCGGGTGGAATACCGGTGATCACTTCTAATCTCGATTTAAGCTGCGGGAGAGTCCACCCCGGTGAAATTCTACGCTCCGAGCTGGTCTGCTCACTTGTGACGAATATCGGCACGTCCATTTCTGTTGTTTTTTGTCGTTTGGGAGGATTCGGGAAGAAAAAAAAAAATAATCTTTTCCTCCCTTTTTTTGAACACCAACAAAAAGAATTAAAAATTTAACAATGGACAACAATAACCGTGGAGGGTATCACAATGACCGGCGACGAGGCGGCGGAGGCCAGTACAACAACCGTGGAGGAGGCGGTGGTGGTCGTGGTGGGTACCACAACAACCGAGATAACAACAATAACCGAGATAACTTTAACCGGACCAGACACACTCCACGGCCTGGTGAAGAGCGGCCGAAGAAGGAAGCAATCTTGGACCTGTCAAAGTACAAGGATCAGAAACTCCGTGTAAAGTTCCAAGGCGGGCGTGAAGGTATGTTCGATTGTACGAGACGAACAATGAGCTAACAGAATTTAGTAATTGGCCATCTAAAGGGCTGGGATCAGCTAATGAACTTGGTGTTGGACCAAGTGAAGGAAACATTGAGAGACCCGGACGATGAGACCGTGCTGCTAGACCGGACAAGAGATTTGGGGATGGTGGTTATCCGGGGCCCATTGTTGTTGAGCATCTCGCCTGTAGATGGTTCGGAAGTTATTGAAAACCCATTCCAACAGCAGCAACAACAGTAGCAGTTTATGTTTCTCTTTTTGAAGGAAGAAATGTGTTGCAACATGAAAAGGCTCTTTTTTATAATGTATTTATTAGAATGGATATGACCAGTACTCTTTTTTTTTTTTTTTTAATACCTTTGCTTAAACTTGCGGATATGACTTGTAGAGAACGAGCTCGAGAACGTCAGCCCAGCCGCATTGCAATTGTTAGCTAATAAATTTGTTCGCCCAAACGTTCGCAAACTCGTATATACCCCAAGATGGGAAAAGGTTTGACATCTTGGCAGTTCTGGTGATCACTAACATGCGTCAAATCTGACACCACCAGCCTAGTTTATTAATCGCCACGCAGAGAAATACGTGGGGTATAATTAGGAAGATGGTAAAGGAAACTCATAACCGCCACTAATTATAACCTTATGGCTATTATCAATTGAGCTGGACCAAGCCGCATGAGATAGTTGGGTTGTCCACACCCTTCGCGCGCGCGCAAACGAAAACTCCCAAAAAGAATTCCCAAAAGAATTCTGCCACCATCTTAGAACGTGAAACGCTCGTCAAAATTTTTTTGTTTCTTTTCAACAAAGCAAATTTAATTATCCCTCATCTCTCACCATCATCACACAAGCCATGCCCATGACATTAAGAAGGTCTACTCGTTCAACACGAGGCCAACATAGCAACCCAGAACGCGATTTTTCGCAGGAACTGGGTAGAAATGAGGAAAAGGCGGAGGAGGAGAAGGAGAAGAAGGCGGAACCTAGTAAATTACCCTCCTCTTCTACTTCTTCCTCCTCCACCTCCACCCGAAAGCGTAAAAGCCTGGACAGTGCCGGCGGTAACTGCACATGCAAAGACCCATCCTCTAGCACACACATGGTTCAATGTAACGAATGCTCTTTCCAATTCCATTCTTGTAATTTGAACCAGGACTCTGTATATACTTGTCAAGACTGTAATGCTGATGTTGATCACTCTCAAACCTCCCCCGGCCATGATGAAGAAGAACACAACGACGACGACGACGACGACGACGAAGAAGAAGAAGAGGTCAAGCAGCGGCCAAAGAAGCAGCGCAAAAAACGAGCCGCCGTGGTTCATAAAAAAGTTGAGAGCATTGCCGCGCTTGAAGACGACAAGGTACGTCACTCCGTCGCCAAAGCTCTGTATGGGATTCTGGTGAAAATCATCAGCAGCAAGAAAGAAGGCGAGCTGTCACTGGGAGATGATACAAATGAAGGATACGCAGAAAAGCTTGGTCTTGATATTGAAAACGCATTGTTTGAAAACCTGGGTGAATCCGGACCTTCGTTTGCCGACCCAGGCGCCAAATACCGAGACAAGTTCCGATCACTACTGTTTAACCTCAAGGATACCAAAAACCTGCAATTTGGCGACCGCGTAGTCACTGGAAAAGTGACACCAGACCAGCTCGTGTCAATGACCAGCGAGGAGATGATGAACCCTGAGCTCCAGAAACTCGCCGAGGAGGTGCGGCTCGAAAGCATCCGCGACTCCACGCTCAAAAATGACGACGATGAGACGGCGCGACGGATCCGCAAAACTCACAAAGGCGACGAGCTTATTGATGAAGATAGCGCCGAGGACGTGTACGACGGTGGGTATGAAGAGAAGGAAAAGAGCGTCGCCACCTCAAAAGCCAGCAGCGATAATGAAGAAACGGCCAACAAGACGGAACCAACACTGGAATACAACAACTACACGGATATGGATTTCACCTACTCCCCAGCCGGGTCGCCAGAACCAGATCATAACATGGATATGATGGACGACGACGATGACGACGTTTTGAATAAAGTGCTACGAGAAGAAGAACCAACCAAACCAAAGTTCAACGAGTCTATCATCTGGAAGGGAAGTGTCTCATTTGTGGGTACAAGCGAATTCATTGCTCAAGCTATTCATCTACATAGTACCGACGACAAATTTGAAACTGAACGAAATTGGTCTACAGTCCTTCAGTTGGGAGCAATGACAGTCGACGGTCGGCTGGACAAGTACAAGGCCGGACAGTATATCAACAATGTTTCGGAGGCCAAGCCTATTGTCACGTTTGTTGTTGATCCATTAGCCCAGGACGACGGGTTTGACACAATGTTTGAGTACTTTCACTCTCGTTCCAAGATTGCTGTTATTGCCAACCGGAAAACGAATATTAAGGATGCATATCTGTGCACATTGTCCGTGGACGAGCCCATCCCAGACTTTTTGCAGCTCACCAACGACAAGCAAGAGTGGCTCAAGGCCCGTCTCGAGGCCAAATCCCGCGTAGTGGTTGGCATAATGGTCGTGAATCAGTTTGTGAAACCTCCCTCGCCAACTCCTGCAGCACACGTGAAACCAACCAGCGTCGTCCCGCAACAACAACAACAACCCACTGAACCGTTGCCTCAAGCTCAAGCTCAAGCTCAACCCCAGCTGCCAGCCGAATTGTCCCAGCTTGGGTTTTCTTCTGAGCATATCGGCGTTCTGCAGCAGATTCTGAGAGATACTCCAGGTGCTGCCAGCGACGTGCAGCTATTGATCAGTGAGGTCCAGCGACGAACCATGTAATTTTTAGCGCAGCTGCTTACCATATCAAATACTAATACAAATTAATTTAACGATAGTACTGCTTAGTAAGACACAAGCGTGCGCGCGCACACACACGTGCGACGGTTTTTCCAGATCTGAAACAGAGTCTCATTCGAATTCTCCTTACAAAGTTATATAGCTAAATTTAAGGCTCACGGCTCAATTAAGATTCAATAATTAGATTCGAAATAGAAATAGAAAGCAAGCGTACGTACCCCCTATCGTCTTCGTCTCGTCGATATCCATTGACCGAAGCCTTTTTTTCTTGTGATCAAACTGCTTGACTAAATTTGCAATAGCCTGCGATGGAACAACATTTATAACAATCCGGCCGGCCGTGCGAGCTTTCGAGCGTTGTTATTTATGCTTATATGCATGCAGAGTTGTTTATAAATATTTGCAATTGAGCTAGCTTATTGCCGTTAATTATAACAATTGGTTATAACGTTAACCCATGGATATATATATATGGACCGCGGTGTACGGGTCGACCCGCAGCCCTCAAAACAAAAGCTCAGACAATCTCGTTCATGTCGGCCTTGAGTGAAACGAGATTTTCAGACTCAGATATTCGACTATTCATATATGGTTAAATTTACAAGATAGAGCGATGAAACCTTCCAAAAAGCAATAAAAAGCAATAAAAAAACATGAGAAACAATTAATATATAGGAGGTATCCGGGCCGGCTTGCTTGCTTGCATATGCTACTAGGCCAATAAGACAAATGTGCACAGAAACTCGGGTCCCCCCTTTTTTCTCCTGGTGAAGAAACAATTGAGACGTGCGAGAAGTTATAATATTGCTCAATTGCAATACTTATACTTATAAAGAAATGTACACGTATGGGTGGTAGAGTTATTAATTTGATAGCTTAATAAAGTACCAATAGAGCGGTTACCGTATACCGATTTCGACTAAAATAATTATATATGGCAAATTTCTTAAGATGGCTGGTGTGGTCAAGTGCTGCAATGGGCCGTTTTATTAAGACCTTACCCTCTCTATTCGACCTTACCTTATAAAGCTTAATAAGAGTTAACTTACACATGGGGTTTTAATACACAGATTTTAACCATTGCAATTGTTAACGCGACAGATTAATTAGTGCTAGCTACTTGATGTATAACAGTTAGACTGGCATGTAATTGGCCAAAACGTTCGGTTCTGCGCTGTGCCTCGCAATTTTTCACCTTTTTTGCCTTCCTTCCATGCGCATGCGCACTATTTTTTTTTTTCTTTGAAATTTTTTTTTTTTCGACTGCGACACAGCGAAAAAAGAAGGGAAAGAAAAAAAAAAAAAAAAAAGGTTTCCAACCCAACTGAATTTTTTCCTCTTTTTCTCTCACTTTTCTACTATTATTCTTTCCTATTCAACCCAACCACCAACCCAATCGCCATATCTCGACCTTCCACCGGCCACCAACCTTACTCCACCACCACCACAACCACCCCCCTCATAGTTTGAAAAGCCCAGCCACCAGAAAAACCATACAGATTTACGCTTTTTTTTTGTTTTTTTTGTTTTTGAGGTCACACTTTGAACGCTATTTTTAACGAACCCAGTTTTGGAGATATCCATCCCTCACACGCCCCTGATCTTTTTTTTTTTTTTTTTTTTTTTACATTATATATATTATTCTTCTTTACGCTCCACCATTACAACGAAAACTGACGTTAAACGGTATTATTTGCATGGTTCTAATCTCTTTTGGCGCTTTAACGAGATTATAAACGACATTACAGACAATACAGAATTAAACGCCGTTACTGCCCAAAAAAGAATATGAGTTTAGACGCGCATGGTATGACCCACCAACTTGCTTCCTGATGGAACCCCCCACTAACCAAGCCACAGAAACGAGTCAGCTCCAATTGGACGACCCGTTTGTGTTTCAAACAGAACACGAGACGTCGGCGTCTACACTACAAAAGGACGATAAGGACGACAAGACTAGCACCGATAATGGAAACGACAGCAAGCGAGAGTCGCAAGTCACGATTATTGATACCAGCGATGAGAACGAGAACGGGAACGGGAATGACCACGATCACGAGGAGGAAAAGGAAAAGGAAGAAGACGACGACGATGTGGTGGTTGTTCCGCTGCCCTCACACGACGATAACGATAGCATACAGAAACAAGACAGCAATGACAGTAGCAGCAGCGACAATAGCGACAAGAACGCGTTGACCAACGACTATTCTAGCATCAGTACTTCGGACGCTGAGGCGGTAATTACGGCGTTTGGGGAAAAGGCGGCAAAGGACCTTCAATCCACTGACAAGCCAAAGACGCCAAATCTCGAGCCAAAAGATTCCAAAGAGTTTATAAGCAGCAGCGAATCCCACTCTCACCGGTCGTCACAGCGACAGTCGCACTCCAACAATCGAACCTCAAACGGCTCACCTCCATCCTCATCGCGGTCCTCTGCTTCGTATGCTTCATCAAACGCGAACCGAAGCAGAGCGACTAGCCGCGCTGGCCAAATGCCGCCTCTCCCTACCCACACTCCAGTCACTCCACACTCCAATGGGAGCAGTAATAGCGCTGTTGTGACTCCCGGGACTGCTAGCCCTAGGGATCGTGCAAACTCGGAAGGTAGTGGTGGCCGACGTCGTCGTGGCACGTTGAATGGTAGCAAGTCGGTCAAGGGGGTTATTAGCAACCTGGTTAATAACCTGCGTGGTGAGGAGCGAATGCACCGAAAGAGCCAGAGCGGGTTGAATGGGCACAATTCAATGGAGAATTTGTCTGCAGCCTCGTCCAATCTAAAAATATCGGACCCATATGACGCCAAGCACTTGACGCATGTCGGTTTCAACTTTGATACTGGTCAATTTACAGGCATTCCTAAAGAATGGGAGATTATGCTCCAAAACAGCGGCATCACTGAGACTGAAGCCCAAGAACACCCGCAGGCTGTCATTGATGTAATGAAGTTTTACCAAGACAATAGCAGCAAGGGCGAGGAGTCGGTGTGGAAAAAGTTTGGCAACTCAATGAAGGAAAAGGCCACCATGAAGACACCTCTCTTGTCGCCACGCTCCCCAGCCACCTACCCAACAAACGGTGGTGGAGATGACTATTTTTCCAAGCAATCTTTAAGCCGTGGAAATTCCACAAAGGAGACTTCTTCTGGGCAGCAGCAGCAGCAGCAGCAAAGTATTGCCCAGCAGCCAATCCCAGAGCATCAGTTTGTGCCTAGCCGGCCAGCCCCCAAACCGCCAACTGTCAAGTCGGCACCTCAACCACAAGTCACGCTCAAGCCTGCATCATCAATCTCATCGTCAACATCGTCAGCCACATCGCCGATTGGCCGTAAACTTTCGTTACGGAATAAAGAGGTGCAGCCTGGTAGTAGTAGTAGTGGAGGAGCGGCGGCGGCGGCCTCGTCAAACTCTTCAGCGGCACCTCCAATGCCATCGATTCCAGACCAGCAGTTTGCAACCGCGACCACCGCGGCGACGGCGATCACTACGGCCGCGGCTACTGCTACTACTACTGCTACTACTACTGCTACTACGAGTCAAGAGACCAATAGCATGCCGGTCAGCCCACCGCCTCGCCCACCGCCTGCTCCTCCACTTGGCGTCCAATCCGTTCATGCCAACTACCAAGAAAAGGTTAATGAGCTTCAACGGCAGGCTGCACGGGAACGGGAAATATATGAGTATAGCGAGCGGCACCCAAACCACCAAATGTCCAATGCGCTGCGGCAGCAAGAACAGCAACGACTACAGCATCAAGAACAACAACGAATGCAACAAAAGAAGGTTCAGCAGATACAGGTTCAACAGAGACAGCAACTCCAGCAACAGCAGATGCAGCTTCAGCAACAACAGCTTCAACGAATCGCTGAGAAGCGGAAGGAGCAGCAGCGTTTGCAACGTGAGCAGGAACAACAACGTGTACAGCGTGAACAGGCCCAACAACAACAACAACAAGCTGTCAAACAATCACAACCACAACAACAACAAACGGACCAGACTATTAACAAGAATGACTTGCAAAAACTACAAAAGGCTACTAACGGTGCGGTTGGCGGGTCGTCGTCGTCGGGCTCTGGTGCTAAAGAACGTGATCCAGCAGCGGCGGCTCGTCGGCGAGAGAACCAGCGCAAGGTGGACCAAGAAGTCATCAACCGTTTGCATACCATTTGTACACCTGGCGATCCAGCCAAGCTCTACAAGAACTTGCAAAAGATTGGGCAAGGTGCCAGCGGCGGTGTTTACACTGCTTATGAGATGGCCACTCACCAGGCCGTTGCTATTAAGCAAATGAACCTGGAGCAGCAGCCCAAAAAGGAGCTCATTATTAATGAGATTCTAGTCATGAAGGAAAGCAGGCACAAGAATATTGTCAATTTTATTGACTCGTACCTGCTCCGTGGCGATTTGTGGGTTGTCATGGAGTACATGGAAGGCGGTTCGTTGACGGACGTTGTTACATTTAACATGATGACGGAAGGCCAGATTGGCGCGGTGAGCCGGGAAGTGTTGCGAGGTATTGAATTCCTCCACACCAAGGGCGTTATTCACCGTGATATCAAGAGTGATAACGTGCTGTTGAACATGAAGGGTGATATCAAGCTGACAGATTTTGGCTACTGTGCCCAGATTAATGAAGTCAACTCGAAACGGACCACCATGGTTGGTACTCCCTACTGGATGGCGCCTGAAGTGGTGTCTAGAAAGGAATATGGTCCAAAGATTGATATTTGGAGTTTGTGCATTTTGGTCATTGAAATGATTTGCGGCGAGCCTCCATACCTGAATGAATCGCCGCTGCGTGCCCTATACTTGATTGTTACAAACGGCAAACCTCAAATCAAGGAATGGGATTCAATGAGCCCATGTTTCCAAAACTTTTTGGACCGAGGGCTTGTGGTTGACGTGGAGAAGCGGGGTGATGCTCGTGAAATGATTGAACATGAGTTTATTTCAAAGGCTGATTCCACGCGGAACCTTGCCCCATTGGTGAAGGCAGCTAGAATGGCAAAGACTGCTGAACGTGGTAGATAAAGAAGAAGAAGAAGAAGAAGTGAGACGGGACTGTAACGACGATTATGAAACTTTTATATACTTTTATGAATAAAAATTTAAAAATAAAAAAAGGGATGCTTTTTTAAGATCGTTTTGGTATGGGGCTGACAGTGTACGAAAAAAAAAAAATTGCGGCTGAAAAAAGATTTTAAGGTTTCAGATGTGGGACTTTGCGCGCGCATTGTAAAAAATAAAAAATAAAATAAAAAAACAGCTGCTTGGTAAACACGCGTGTCTTTTTTTTCTTCTTCTTTCTTCTCCTCAATTTGGCTTCTCTTAAATACATCAACATGGCGAATATAGAAAATGGAACCTCCTACCAAAAGGAAGCCCAACAAGACAGAACGACGGCAAAATCGCAACAAGAAATGCAAAACGACCTACGCGCTAGCACTGCCGACCTGCATGAAGCACTACGCGCTCTTACAGAAATTTTACGAGATAATCAACAGCCACTGAAGACCCCTCTGTCTGTACCAGCACCGCCACCGGTAGACCTGAGCAAAGACTACTTTAGAAACCTGGGGGTCTTTTCCCCTAGTGAACAGCCCCATGACTGGCTTGAAGCAGCAAGGGAGATTGTGAAAGCTGAACGCGGCTCCGCGTCTGTAGAGTGTCAGTTGAGATCGCTGGACGCGGTGTTGTCTAATAACCTGCGACGGTGCTTCCCTAGCGGTGTCCAGCATTTCGTCCGCCAGACCTATATCGTGTGTTTGGATGCTGCTCGAGGAGAGAGAGGTCTTATTAATTGGGACCAGCTGTTTGATGAATTGAAAGAAGAGTTCCCAATGCCGGTGAAAGAGAATTACAAGTTGGCGTTACGGAACGCGTTCATGCCAAGCAATGGAAACACCACTGACACCGAACGGTTCATGAGGCAAGTGTGTAATATCAAGATTGCTAGTGGCGTTTCTTATGATGATATGGCTGTCGCGTTGAAGGAAAAGTACGACATTGAAATGGCCGGCACCCCGTTCAACATGAACCGTCAAGCTTTCCGCAGTTGGTTGAACGAGCTTGTCAAGTACTATTGGTGGTGCCCTGAATGCGGACAAAAACCCCACCAGCAGTTTTGCACAAAAAACCAACCAAGTCTTGCATATCTGTAAGCTTAAGCTAGATTTGGTACAATGTTTATGGAAAAATTTTTGAAATAGAAATGAATGTTCTCGTGCCTCCGTCCTTGAATTTATTGTACGCGCCGAAAAGTGTTCTAGGTTTCTACGTCGTCATTCTACCATATTACACTCCTTTTGCATAGCTTGGGCTCTGGGGCCGCCAACTTGAGTGCTTGTTGTAGAATTGATGTTGAGACATTGCGCCGCACTGACCATCTTTTTCTTTCTCTTAATAAATATTTAAAAAAAAGACTATATAATAAAATCATAAACAATAAGGAATACAAGTTACTGGAGGGAAAGCTCAAACCAGCGAAACAATTAGCCAAGCTCCAAGGCACGGCAAGCGGTAGACCTTGACGACTTCCTGGATACAGAGCACAAACCGCACGATCTAGCCCGTCTGATCGAAGGTGCCAATGGAAGAATTTGGAGATGCGTAGAGGACCAGGCACGGGGGTAGGTGCTCTTCCATAGAAAGATTGTCACGGGACACTGAAGAAAGTTGTGTGACTGGCAGTCCTCAGCCGCATATGGTGGCGAGATGGCCCGGCAGAGTGGAGAGGCCACAAAGCCTGGTCTTGGGGGTAACCCCTTCCCGGTCCCTTTCCATGGCGGCCTCGTGTGCGGCTATGACATTAATTAAACCCCTTGTTGAGATACTTTTGCTGTTCTTTAGCCAAGACTAGTGTGCGAGCGAAAGATGGAGTTTGGAGCAAAAGCCAAATGCGTTTGGCCCGAGTGCATTTGAGCTTGATGGGCAGATCCCACAAGCCAAACCCTCCAGCCGCAAGCGGTGCGTACAACCACTTGTTGGGTGGTAGGCCCCGGTCCCCAGATTGGACGAATCTCCGGATCTAGTCAGTCAGGCAGGCGTTGTAGCATGGCGTCAGACGCAGGCAGGAAACGATCGTGGTAGATGAACGCATTGACATCACGTACGTATTAGCCACCCAGAAGCGGGACCTGTAAGTGGCAGTTCATGCGTTGGGATCATGCGCATCCGTTTGACCAGTTTCTGTTCCATGGCCGGCCATGGGTTGTTGAGCTCCAAGACTTGCTACTTGCCGATACGGATACCCAGCAGGTAAAGTACGTCCTGTTCAGGTCCACCTTGGCTTTTTGATTTGAAATCATTTTATTGTTTATTACATAAATAGAAAGAAATAAATATAATAGGTTGGACCTTTTTATGGCAGCGCTCGAGGCCCGGGCCATTGTTGTTGACTGGTTAGATTAGATTAGTAGGGTCCCGATTTCGGCTCTGGTAACGTCGGAGCTTGCGCTCGCCGCACTTGGAGTACATGGGGGGAGACAGTCTCTACCTGGCACATACTTCTACTATCCTCAGCTGCTACTAGATGAGAATGTGTGCGATACTTTGTATCCCTTTTGGCGAACTCTATCACCGGTTCAACCCCCTTTTCATCAGCCCACACCTTCGTCATGTCCATGGCAAGTCGCTCGACACTACCCGCAGCTTGTCTGGCGCCCTTTCCAGAAGTGGACACCGTTTCAGAATGTGCTCCACGCTTTCAACCTCATGGCCACACGGACAATCATACTCGCTTGGATCCTTCTCCACCTCCTTGTTTTCATCCCACTCCTTGAACTCTGCTCCCACGTGTCCAAGCGTGGTTGCATCGATACTGGATCAGCAAACTGAACACCCGCTTTGGAACCAATCAAGCGTTGGTCAGCCCGACTAGTTGCGCGTTGGTCGTGACTTTGGCCGCCGGTATATTCACCCGGAAACCTCGCCCCGCCTCGGCCGCATTGTACAAGACCTGCCACTCACCTTCAACAGCCTTGACCACACTCGCTACCACTTCCTTCTTCCTCGTGCAATGTTCTTCACACCAACTCTGTTAACAAGAATTCTCGTCTCGCCGTGCCACGGGGGGGGGGGGGGGGGGTATCAAGTCCGGGGATATATCATCTTCACCAGAGTCGTCTCGCCCAAGTTCTCCTGTCGAAAACAAGTGATGGACGGGATTCTGTGGTGCCAACCCTAGAAGCAGCCTTGCGGCTTTTATATATAAGGCTGACAGTTTCAGCCTCATGTGGATTGGCGGCACGGCCGCTTCTATTTCCAACACCGGTATTGGCGTTGACCTGCATGTCCCGGGTATTCGTCGCAATTGCTTAGGTACGGCCGGATTCTGCACCTTCGTAATTGCCTTCACGTCTTGCTTGTACGCCGGCTCCTGCCATACTTCACACCCTCAACTGGCTCTCTTTTGTCGCCTGTCGGCAACTCCAGTCGCTCGGTTCCAGTGCACCTTCTTCATATGCGCAAGTTGAAATGCATAAATCCTAGCTTAGTATAGCTTGGTATAATGTTGCTCTTGTCCAATTATCACATATTGTAAAAATCTCGATCGGACATTTTTCCTCGTGTTTCTATCGGCATCTCACGTGAAGGATGTCCGTAATATCGTCGACAAAGGCCCGTCGCTTCTCCACCAGCTTGTTCAATAGCCTTATACAATGGAGTTGTATAAAGTAGGAATAGAAGCGGCAAAACATTGCGCCGCACGAACCAGTCGGAGTTCCGGGCCTCATAGTGGCTAAGCCACGAAAACTTTAATTTTTATAATTCAAACGCGCCAGTGGTTTAGCGGTAAAATTCGTCGTTGCCATCGATGAGCCCCCGGTTCGACTCCGGGCTGGCGCATTTTTTTTTGTCTATTGATTACTATACCATTGTGGACTATATTTTTGGTCTTTTAGACTAGCTAGATGGGTGTGTATGGGTTTGGACGCGTGTGCGGGTAACGTTTTACCATCTCAAAAAATATTAGTGGGTTGGGAGGAAAACACCGTTAGCGCCGACGTAGGCTTAGTACGTTGAAGAGAGTGCTCGCTCGAGCTTTGTTCTAGAGGGCCATGGCTGCAGGTCTATATAGACGTGCACCTTTGAATTGTTCAATCATGATCCTTGTCTCGATCAATTAATCACCTTACTTTGTTCATGAAGCAGATGCATGACCCAAGGTACTACGTAGAATAATGCGCACCCTCCTGCATAAAAAGGTCTCACCCAGCAGCGCGCTTAACAGGCGCCGGCCGGCCTCGAGTGATCAATAATAATAATAAACCTCGCCAAGTTGCTGTTTTTGGCATAATGAACCCAATTCCATGCCAGACTGCGATATACCCGCAGCCCTTCACCGGGAAGATCTCTAGACCCCGCTGCTTTGTGTATACACAAATTTGTTGAATTTAATTTATTATTATCGTAAGTTTTAAAAAAAAAAATACCCCGTTATTATATTCCAGTTGTCGTCGTCGTTAAGTTACAATATTAAAAAATAATTAGTTTTTGAGAGAGAGAGAGAGAGAGAGAGAGAGAGAGAGAGAGAGAGAAGGAGCTCGCACCCTCTTTAAACGTTCATTTGCTGATATGCCGCGTTTTGAATCATGTGTGGGCTGCTGCTGCTTGTCCCCTCATTTGCCACCTGTGAAGTTTCACCACCACCCTGTACCGCCAAGTTTTCTAGCGCACCCTGAGACGGCATGAAGATGACCTTTGTATCCGAGTTCTTGGCCATATTCTGCATGGCTTCTAGATAACGGATTTGTAAAGCGGCTGGGCTGGCTAGAATATCGGCAGCCCGTCGCATGAGTTTGGCAGACTTGATTTCCGCTTCGGCAATAATGACCTTTGATTCACCAGTTCGCTTGGCCTTGGCGGCTTGAGCAAACGAATCTTGCAGCTCGTCAGATAACAACACGTCCTTGATGAGTATCGACTCGACCTTGACGCCCCACGACGCGGCGGTATCGTTGATAATTTCCTCGATGGACTGGGCCACCTCTTCTCGTCGCTCAATAATCTCTTGCAAGACACGCGCACCCACCACATGACGTAGCGTGGTTTGGGTACGTTCTTGCAGGGCTTGGTACACGTTGCTTACTCCAAACTTTGACTTGTGAGGGGAAGTAATGTGGTAGTACATTACAGAGGATAGCCGAACATTGACGTTATCCTTGGTCATGCAGGTTTGATGGGGGATATCCAGCACCTGGATACGCACCTCAACCGGGTGCAACCGCTCAGATAGTAGATTAACTTTGGCCAAACCCGGATCAACACTCTTGTAAAACTGACCAAACCGGGTAACCAACCCTACCGAACCTTGATCAACTCGTTTGAATGGCGAGGCGATACAGACACAGCAAGGAATGGCACCAAAAAAGCCAAAAAACTCCCCAAGGCCGTTGATGAACGCCCCGTACATGCCGTTGGATGGCGTTTCCAGCTCGTTTGCGTAGCTTGGCTGCAAGTCGTTTCGGCTAATGGGCTCGACAGTAATGGGCATATCAACCGCGGGCTTTGGCGGCTTGACTGGGTTTACAATTGGGCTTGTGCTGGCTTGGGCACTATCATTATTCATGCCATATTCGTCTTCAACGTTTTGACTCATTTTTTTTTTTTGTTTGTTTGTTTGGATAAATTTAAGAGTGGGGGGAAATGAAGCGATATTTATAATTTTTTTATTTATCCCTGTTTATATTTGGGCAACGTGGGGCTGCCAAGGAGAATGACGTAAGCCGTGTGCGGCCGGAACTTTACAACCTTGCGGTGTCCGATGATATATATTATAAAAAAAACAATTGAGCCGCTTTAAAATTTTATATAACCGTTAATTAATGACAGGTCTTTTTTTTTAATATTTTTTAATTTTTACATGCAACTAGCAGCCCGCATTTCATATGTACGACGCAATATCGGTGTTTATACGGACCGCGCCATCCAGCTTTGAGTCGTCTGGATTTGTGTTCTCGCCATTTGGCACAATTGAGCGGGCTAACCACCGTTGACTGTTTATCAAACATTTGCCGGACTTTATAAATTTCGTCCATTTTGCGATGAAGGGCCCCACTGACTTGGCACTTGCTTAGCCGGCCTATCATGACATTCTGGTCTTGATCGACAAAAAAGCTTTGCGGCTTAATGTCCAGGTGTATGATATTATTTGCGTGCAAGATTTTGACTAGACTCATGACCTTGTTTCGGGCATTTGGAATCTGATTCAGATCGAGTTGCGTCATTCTGCGTCCCGGACGTTGCAAGATGAGGATGGAATACGCATCCCAAATAAGCCCATAGTTGAAACATTCTGGGATAACTTGCCCTTGCAAAAACTCCAGCCGCTTGTAAACCTCTGCTTCCCACTGCAGCCGGTCAAACTGTCCTTTCGAGACATCTTGGTATTTGACCATGCAGTCAGACTCAAACTTGCACCGCTTGTACTCACCAGTTGCGTGGTACACCTGCTCCTGCTTGCTAAACTTGCCGTCTTTGATAACCACCTTGCCACACTTGTATTCACGGTTATACGAGGCGATATTAAACTCCAAATCCCGCTCCATGACGCTAGATGCTGGCGTGACGGTCTTGTAATCGCTGCTATGCAAGATCATCGCCACCAATGCGCCAACCATGGTATGTTTGGATTGTTCATTGAACCAAAACGGCTCGGAGATTTGTAGATTATTGTCCACGATGGATACAAACCGCGTCTGCCGGTAGTTTGTAATCGCGGCAAACTCAACCTGGTTGATAACCATGTACGCGTATAGCCGTTCAAAGTGCCGCATGGACACATCGCAGTCAATATCCTCGTCTGCAAGCTCGGGCCAGTCTTTCCAGCACTCGGCTTCAATCATGAGCAAGATGCGGTCATTGCGCTTTTTGAATTCAAAGTCGTACGAATCGCGCGGGTTGTACACAAACTGGTACTGCTTGTATACCGGGTCAATCTGGCAAAGCACATTTTTGGTCAACGCAAACACACACTGCATGAGGATAAGGTGCACGTCCGTCTTGCATTCTACTGAAAAACAGTACCCCATTTCTGATAGCCGGAAATCGGGGAATCGAATACTGTCCCACTTGTGCTTATCAATCAACGACAGTTTGAGTCCAACCCACTCGTCAAACCCGCTCCACGGCTTGACGCTGCCGAGATCGGTTGATAGGACTTTGGGGTAGCACAAGTCTTTACCCCCATCGTCGTCGTCTTCTATATTAGAGAAATACCCAACCTCGAGGGGCAGTTCAAAGTTTAATCGTTTGGATAGTTGTTTCATGATGATGATGATGGTTGTAATAATGCATTCTCATTCTGATCGCTGTCATTTTTTTCTTTTCTTTTCGGTATTGACATTTTGTTGAAGAAAACCTGGTCTTGGTTTGTCCTTTTGATTTCTCTTTCACAAAAAAACTGGTAAGCAAAATAAACATTCAGCAGAATGCTTGAATTTAGTGACTCATTTTCGTTTGCGCTTTTTCGCCTTGAATGTAGATGTGATGGATTATATATATATAAAGGGTGGATAAAATGATCCTAAAGTTGTTGTCGATTAGTTAAAAGACGTGGGTTATTTTTGGGAACGAAAAAGCGCAAAAAAAAAAGCTTCTTGTTCTTCGATTAATCATACATCGGGGCTCCGATGGTTTGACTAAAATCGACACGGTTTACCTATTTAGGACGAAACGTGGCCAGCCTCCCCTGTGCTCTTTTCCGTCGCTCCGTATAGCGTAATTACTTAAGATAGAACGATAGAGCCTTAAGAATTCCGACCGAGGACTTTTCGCCGTATATGATGATTGGTGATTTAGCTCACATTCCCAGCGCGTAAATCCCTGTCTGGCTTGTCTGGCATGGTATTCAAAATACCGTCCCGGGAAGGTGTTCACCCGCTGTAACGGAGACAAAATTTTTTTTTCGTTCCCAAGCCCTCTTTTTTCTCTTTTCCATCAACAGACTGAAAGAATCAAGATGATGTACAGGTCGTTATTGTCGACGGCGCGACAAGCCAGCAGACCGTCATTACCGGCATCTCAGATTCGATTTAATAGACGATGCTACTCGTCAGAGTCGCCCGAAACGGTGCAGCAAGACGAGCCGCAATCGCAATCACCACCACCACCAGCACCAACTCATGTTGATGAAGAGAGTGGAGTGCAAGAGCTGTTCAATGCCATGGCTTCACGACCGGTGTCGGCGAACTATGACCATGTTGACCTATCACCAGAGCTTGAAGCGAAATTGAACCAGGAATTTGAAAAGACTATCAAAGACTTTGCATTGGAAGCCGATCTTTCCAGCGACATTATCAAACTTGTAGAACGGACCTCGACGCAAGGCGGTCCAAAAACCACATCATCCACAATTGGGGCCAGACAGAAGCAGCAGCCAGTGGCAAGAGCTCAAATGGATAATATCCGAGGTATGGACAGGTTTCCAAACGTGCGACGGACCGACAAGACTGAGCCATACTCTTCGCAAGAGCTGTACATGCGACGGCTGTTCCACGCTAGAAACACCACCAAACTCGGCGCCGAGCTGTCCAACGTGTACCAGCCGCATCGAGATGTCCTTACCCCACCAAGCATTCACCAAACCTCCATCAGCACTTTATTAGCCGCCGGGGCCCACCTCGGCCACTCTACCGCGCTATTCCGGCCATCTACCCAGCCATACATTTACGGCGTCCGAGACGGCATCCACATTATCAACCTTGACCAAACCCTTGTCCACCTCCGACGTGCTTCAAAAGTCGTACAAGGTGTTAGCGAAAAGGGCGGGCTTATTTTGTTTGTTGGTACTAGAAGTGGCCAACAGCGATGCCTGCAAAAGGCTGCTGAGCGAGCTGGCGGGTATTACGTCCATAGCCGGTGGGTTCCAGGCACGTTGACCAACTCTACGCAAATCTCCGGGTCGTGGGACCGGTTGGAAGTGGATATGGGCGGTCAGCCAACTGAGCGAAACATTTCGCCAAAAGTTCGAAACACCATCATCAAACCAGACTTGGTGGTGTTGCTCAACCCGGTTGAGAACCGAAACGCCATCCGTGAATGCATGGCAGCAAAGGTGCCTACCATTGGCATCATCGACACCGACTCTGAACCTTCCCTTGTCACTTACCCTATCCCTGCTAACGACGACTCGCTGCGATCAACCGATCTAATCACCGGCGTGTTGTCCCAAGCGGCTGAAAAGGGACGAGCAGTGCGGCTCGAAAAGTTTCAAAAGTACAACACCAACAAGCAAAACAGTGTTGACAATTTTAACAACCATTAAAGCCGAAATAATTAGTGAAAAAAAAATAATAAATATATAAAAAAAAAAAAAAACTATTGTACATAATTACAGTAAGAAAGCTGGCTACTTTTGCTTCTTGTGTTCATTCTCAATTGGCGACTCGATTGGAGACGCATAATCTTCCTCTTCCTCTTCTTCTTCCTCCTCATCTTCATCATCGGACCGTTCATCCTTTTGAATATTTTGAAACACGTACCGGTATGCGATTCGAACAATCAGCATGAGCCAGTACAAATTAACGAGCTGGAGAGCCATCAACATGGAAAAGGACAAGACCTGCGCGATCCAGCACTTGTACTGCTCAGTCTCCCAGTTTAGCGTAAAATCGCCCACCGTTTTGAAATCAGTCAAGATGGAGTAGAGTACGATAAGGTTCAGGTAATGACGCAGGTAGATCCACATGCCCATAAACATGATAAAAAACGGACCCGTTGCTCTAGAGTCCAAGTAATTGAGCGTTTTTGATGTTGCCAGGAAGAAATCGCTCACATCCATTGTAATATAAATGGCGAGACCCATCCATGTGAAATGGAATCGGTATGAAAAGAAAATCAACGAGATTGTCACAACGTGGTGGAAAACAAGCTCTTGGAAATCCTTTCTCGGCTTTTCCAGCTGCAACATGAGAACAACCGATTGCTGCGCCCAAAAAGCGGCTTGCATGAGGTAAAACAACTTGAACAGGGCTTCGTGTGTCTTGTGCGGGTAGTTTTCATAAAACGCCTTTGTGTCAAAAAACCACAATGGAGTGTTATACATAATGTACAGCCCAAATGGACCCGAAATACCGTAATAAATCATTGAATAAGTCTGCTCCATGAACCGGCTAACCTTTCCCTTTCTTGTCACGCCCAATTTCTTTGCAGTTGGTCGCAAAAGAACCTGCATGCAAAACTCTCGAAAAAATGTAAAAAAGAGCATAAAAAAGGCAACAAAGCAAAGGTCTTTCCATCCTTTACCGTACATGACCGGTGTCGTATCTTGTTCATATGAAAGAAACAAAAACATGTGCAGAGGGTTCTCGGCTCCGCGTTTCGGATAGACAATATATGCCGCGTAAAACAGTCCCATTAGTGTTAGAGGGGTCACCCAGGTGTTTTTGTATGAGAGTTCCCGGAACCATAGCCATGTTCTATACACCCCTTTAGCTTCGGGTGCGCTGACCACCTTGCGCTGTCCTGATTTGGTCTGGACTGTTTTGGATCCGCTTAATGCTCGTTGTCGGTTCCGGCTGGCTCGAAGTGATTGCTCGCTCAAATGCATGGTCGATAGAGAAGGCGCACTGTTATCCCCCAAACCAATGTTTCCTACACTGGAACTAGTCCGTCGACGATTTCCTTGTGGTTGTTGTTGTGGTGGTGAAGAAGGCACTTCTAATGACATTGCTTTTAGAGTTGTGAATCAAACTAGGAAAGAAGAAAGAAAAGGAAGAAAGAAAAAAAAAAAAAAAAAAGGAGAAGGGGAATCGAGCTTTGAGCCGGGAAAAAGAGAGAGAAGAAAAAATTTGTTTGTTTTGTGCTGCGCCGGCCGTGTTTTTTTTATCCCTTCAGCTTTATACGTTGGGGGGGGGGTTAATACCATCTATCTCCGCTTGCTCCGAGGTGATACACACTCATCAGGTGGTGGGTCCATACAGTGAACCAATCAATCAATCAACTGGATGGATCTGAATCCGTTCCTTCGCCTCGTGACTGCTCGAGCTGGATCCGCCGATTTGGGCTGCAGAAAACAACGAGGACTTGATAGCTATAGAACAAGTAAGACAAGTTTGGGGGGCCGTCCGTAATAAATAAGCCGCATAGCCGTTATATACACACACATATATGACTAGCCCCATTTGACATTACATTTACGTAACAACAACAAAAAAAGAGAACGACCACCAACCACGCGCCGCTATGCCGCTATGTCGTGCCCTCGATTACATAGAAACTAGTTCTGTACAGGCTCATTGTTCATGCGTGTCGAGCCGGGTGACACCTTTTAGCCACGTTTCCGTGACGGCGCAGTAAACATCCCACAGCCCCACTATTTTTCTTTCTATTTTGAGCACACCGCACCACCTTTTTCCTTCTTTTACACACACACACACAATACAATGTTTCGTTCAGCCGAAAAGCCAAACCCTCTTGAGCAGGGTGTAAACAAAGCAACAGACTCTGAACTGACGTCTGAAAACTGGGAATACATTCTAGACGTTTGCGATAAAGTGAATGAAGACCCAGAGGAAGGGGCTAGTGATGCGGTCAAGGCGGTGTCGAAACGGTTGGAGACCAAAAGCGCCAATGTCCAGCTCTATTCGCTCACGTTGGTTGGCTCGTTGGCTCAAAACTGCGGGACTAAGATGCAACGCGAGCTTTCTTCCAAAACCTTCACACAGCTGCTACTCAAAATCGCCCAGGATAAACAGGTCCATCACACTGTAAAGTCCAAGATTGCTGAGCTGATGGAAAACTTGTCCACTGAGTTTAAAGCGGACCCTTCGTTGAGGCAGATGGAGGAGGCGTACAACACGCTACGGCAAAAAACCACCATCCAACCGCCTGATAAGCCGCAAAAGCATCAAATGACTGATTCCGACAAGCAAAAAGAGGAAGAAGAGCTCCAAATGGTCCTTGCTCTGTCCCTATCCGAAGCTGAGCATAACCAACAGCAACCGTTTGTAAAGAAGGAGCCGGAACCGTCAGCATCTTCAGAATCAGCATCAGCGTCAGCGCCAAAAAAGCACGAAGACGAGTTTGAACCGCCGTATGAAGAACAGGTGGCAAAACAGGGGCAGGAAGCAGCAGCGCCTCCTCCTCAGGGGGGCCAGACTGCGGCTACGGTCAAACGAGTACGTGCTTTGTACGACCTAAACTCCACTGAAGAAGGCGAGTTGTCGTTTAGAAAGGGCGATGTCATTCATGTTATTGAGTCTGTATATCGTGACTGGTGGAGGGGCACGCTTCGAGGGAAGGTGGGTATTTTCCCGCTAAACTATGTCATGCCAATGCCAGAGCCTACAGCCGAGGATTTGGCAAAGGAGTCTCAAGACGAAATGAATGTGTTTGCGCAATCCCAAAACATTGAAAAACTGTTGGCCATCTTGAGCTCGGCGGATAGCCAACGCGATGGACTACGGATCGCTGAAAACGAGCAGCTGCAAAACCTGTACCACTCCACGCTGGCGGTCCGGCCAAAACTGGTCAAGCTGATTGACAAGTACTCTCAAAAGAAGGACGATATGATCCAGCTGAATGACAAGTTTATCAACGCTCGGAAAATGTACGACCAGTTGATGGAAAACTCTCTGTCACAGTACCGAGTAGCCTCGCCAAGTTCTAGCTATCAAATGCCCCAGCCTCCTCAACAAATGCCAGGTAACCCGCCGTACCCTCTAGATGAGAATGACCGGCAAAATTCTAGTCCAGCCCCGCAGAAACAGCAATACGGACCTCCATCATATCCCCCCGTGCATCAGCAACAGGCTAATGTGCCGTCTCCTCATGGTTATCAACAACAACAACAACAACAACCCTCGCAGCATTCAAGCGCCCCAACCCCTCAGCCGCAGTACCATCAGTACCCTCCACAACCACAGCATGCAGCACCATCTGCGCCTCCACCATCTCAGCAGCAACAAGAACCAAGTGAGCCGCCATCGCAAGGTATTCAACGGACTGATTCGTTGGAAAGCCAACCGCCGCCACCAAGATTTAACGACCACACTTCTGTTCCGCCAATGCCGTCTTTCCCACCTCCGCAACCAAGCGGGTATTAAAGTCTTTTAGTTTTTCATCAATCTCATATATTAAAAATTTTACTGTAGTTTTAACGGACCAGTAGTCATGAATCCCTTTTCCCCCATGTTTCGCCGCCATGACAGGGTAAGTCTGCCCAGTCCCACCGGCTGGGCTGGTTCTATAGTGGGATTCTCTCGTCTAATAACAAACGCGGTCTGGTGTACATCTCTAGGCAGCAGCTGTTTTGTGCTGAGCGTGTCGAAAGGTTCGGCAACCCACCCTTCAGCGGCGAGCAATTCGGTTGATTCCAGCGCCATAGCCGACGTTGACACGTTCTCAATCTGCGCTTCAATTGTATAAACTTCTTTCGCCTCGTTAAGCAAACACTCGCTAAGCTTTGTCTTGACGCTTAGTCCTGGTGTTGCGTTGAACTGGTAGTGTTTCAGGAAGGTTATTGGTAGGGCTGTGTCGTCGTTGGTGGGTTTGTAGCTTAGTTTGATAGTCAATGTGTGCAGCCCGGCCTCTTTTGGTTCGTAGCTCACCACTCGTTGCGTGGTCTCATTGGGTTGAAGAATGAGGGTGGATTCCGGTGAGTCGGCGTGGATCATGGTTATAGAGTCGTGGCCGGATGGGAGCTGGACAGTGGCAGAGAGTGTCACGTTATATGCAGTGTTGTTAGTCAAGCTGGCGGCATTGTTGGCGCTGATCATGCTGGTGAATGTCTCGCCGACATGGACAAGGCCAAACGAGGAGAAGGAAAGGTCTCCAGTGTCGTTGAATGCGTGTTCGGGGATCGAAAGGTCCGTTTTAGGAAAGGCTGGCCGGCTCAGTCGGAGGACTTTGACCGTGATCTTATGCTGCGAAGATGCTGACATGGTTTACGTTTACTGTCCAAAAATGTTTTTAGCGATATCGCGCAGTGTCTGGGACTTTGTTGTTGTATTTTTTTTGGCGCGCTTGGGAAGTAACGGAAATCAGGTGCTTTGCGGCTTTTTTTTTATTAATCCAAATTAAAAAATTAAAATATATTGTTCAGTTCTTTTAAAAGCGAATATAACCATCTCAGTTTGCTAAATAGAATATATAAAAAAAGTCCAAATGGGAGTAAAACCACTTAAAAATTTATAAGGACAATGATTGTCGCAATTTGCTAGTGGCAGAGTGCAAAGCGTGCCGTTGGTGGCTCAAATCCTTCAACTCATCAGTGTTCTTGTGTAGCTTGTCAACAGACGCCAGCAAAACCTTGACATTGTTGACAAAGTGTTTATCATTCTTATATTGAAGAGCTTGGGCGTTCAATGCAGTAATGCTTCCAGTGGCAGCTCGCAAGACTGGTCGCAGCTGCGATTGGATAATGCTGCTAACCAGTCGCATGGCACCTTTTTGCAAACCCATGGGGAATAAACGGCCCAGAATAGGAAACACTCGATATGGTGGAGGGTCCATTCCCGGTGGGTAGTAAGTGCCATCTGGAGAGACACTTGGTGGGGAAGTGATACCCCCACCGCCATAACCACCACCCATACCATCGTCATAACCACCAAAGCCGCCGCCGTCGCCTCCTCCACAGCAATGGCAACACCCACAACAGGCCTCAGATACTTGCCACAAAGCACTATTGGAACCGTCCAAAATGGTGCTCAAGCTACCAACTGCGGACGAAATACCATCCTTACGGCCAAACCGAGATTTCAAAGAGTTCAATTGATGTCCTTGCAAAGCCCACACATTATAAGCCTTGGTCAATGAATCCTGCATTGGCGGAAGTATCTTTTCTGGAGGCCCTTGAGCTTGAGCTTGTTGGCCATGCTCCTGGGTACTGGCCAGTGCAAACGCTGCAAACGCCGTGGTGATTGAAACCGAGCTGAATTTCATTATCGCGTTGGAGTGTAAAAGAATGAAAGATATGGAGAGAACAGAGTACAAGGTGAAAAAAGAGCGAAATGAGATGGATAGCAATACGGGAAAGAAGAAAAAAAAAGGAAAAACCCAGAGGGAAATTGGCCCAGTGTTTTATGTACTTGAAATAACGAAGGACAAACATCTCTACAGGGGCGTGTTTTAAAGTTTGATTGGACCTTTTCACACGCTCACTCTCTGGTCTTGTGCACCATGGCGGGGGGAAGGTAAACCGTGCGGCTTCATACACCTTTTTGATAAAAAATCTTGAAAAACCAGTGTCTATAGGCATATATATACAAGGCTGAGCCTCCGGAGTTCCGAAGCTCCGATGCAAAACTTGTGTGTGTGATTTTTTTTTATGTTTTTGCCACACTTTATTTACCTCACACACCCACACCCACCACTTTATACAACAATGTCCAGCTCGGCATACCGCCAGGAAGAACAAGTATGGCAGGTATACACACTCGCGCACTTACTAACAGAGTCCCGGAAATAGAATGACTCCCGACTGAAAGAACTTGCTGGCAAGATTTCCGCTCTTCGCGGCGTTACCGAGGAGATCCACTCCCACGCCCACGATTACAGCTTTATCGACTCAACCACCGACACAATGAGTTCACTAATGAGCTCTGTAAAGACAACCGGCACGCGACTAGCTCGAAGTGCCAACGCAGGGCATCCAGTCTTTAAGATGGTGGGTCTGGCGTTGCTCATTTTTTTTATTCTCTACACACTGACCAAATTAATTTAGTTCCCCACACACAATAATAATAATAAAACTACTCTGTATTGAGATTTTGGCCAATCTTGTACCCACTAATAGGCTTTGACCAGTTCATCTTGGCTCTTGTCACTGGGAGTTGGCGCCGCAGTGACTTGAAGCTGCCCGAGTTGAGCCCCACAAAAGCTTGGTTGAGCTGTTGTTGAAGCTCGCTTTCAAGCTTGGAAATTAGATGGACGACGGATGGAGTGGACCCGCCTACAGTCCCCTCCACGTCTTTTTCAGTCTTTAGCCGGACGTTTCCGTCTTCAAAGTAGTGCACATCGACGGAGATGTGCCCCTTGATGGTGCCTGTGGAGGGATTAAAAATGTAGCTTGATTTCCACCGCCCGTTCCAGTAATTGACCGGGCTGTACTTGTTATCAACGAGAACTACAGCAAGCTCGGAATCGTTTGCGGTAGGGAAGACGCCGAATGCTGCCTGAGAAGGGTAATGCTCGTCTTGGTACGTGGCTACTGATCGGCCCAGAGACTTGACATCGAGGGACGAGCTTGTTGTATACTCCCCAGTCACGGTCGCCTTACCCGTCGAGTGATTGAATTCAAACCGTTTGCCGTTAACAGCGTCAAAGAATTCGCCGTCGTCAAGCTTGTTATACTGGCTAACCACCGTGTTTACTCCTCCACCCAGATCGGCAACGGCAAACTCCTTAAGATTGTACTCTGCCACGTCATTATCCAGATTGCTGACCAATTGCGCATTCTGACCGTCCAGTAAAGCCACAATGTCTTGCTTGACCTCTGCCACCTCGCCCGGCGGGGCGTCGTTGATAAATGAGCTCAAAGTTTCGCTGGTCCTTGACATTTTCTCTTGTTGGTTTGGAAAAAGGTCTTTTGATTTCTTCCCAAGCCTTTTTTTTCAGGGAGGTGTGTTTTTTCTTGTTTTGTTTTCATCCCAACCAAAAACACATCGCGACAAAACGCTTCTTTTCATTGACTATGGACTATGAAGGCGTGCTGCTGAACCAGCCAGTGGTGTTCGACAATGTAAGCATGCTTCTGTGTATCATCAACTAACCGTATGCTCAGGGGTCGGGGACAATAAAAGCAGGCATTGCCGGTGAGGAACAGCCAAAGACATTTTTCCCAAGCTAGTAAGTACTGGTAAGACGACGACTGCATTGACTAACATCTTTAACAGTGTTGGAAGGCCGAAACACACGCGAATCATGACGGGTGGGCTTGAAGGCGACACGTTTATTGGTAGTACTGCTCAGCAGCACCGCGGGCTTCTCAAGATTCGGTATCCGCTTCGCAACGGCATTGTAGAGGATTGGGACGACATGGAGCGGATTTGGCAGCATGTTTACACCGAGGAACTGAAGATTCTGAGCGAGGAGCATCCAGTGCTGCTCACTGAAGCGCCGCTGAATCCGTACAAGAATAGAGAACGAGCCGCCCAGGTTATGTTTGAAACGTTCAACGTGCCGGCATTGTACATGTCGATCCAGGCCGTGCTCGCATTGTACGCGTCGGGCAAGACTACGGGTGTTGTGTTGGATTCTGGCGATGGCGTGTCCCATGCCGTCCCAGTTTATGGTGGGTTTTCGGTGCCGAGTGCCATTCAACGGTCAGATATTGCTGGTAGAGACGTTACCGAGCATTTGCAGCTTTTACTACGAAAATCAGGGACAATTTTGCAAACATCGGCTGAAAAGGAAATTGTACGGAACATTAAGGAAAGACACTGTTATCTAGCAATGGACCCAAAACGCGAGGAAAAAGAGTTTAGCTCCGAGGATACAAGTACATCATCAACCCAGCAGGTTTATAGACTGCCTGACGGGAAGGATATAAAACTAGGAGCGGAAAGATTCAGATCGGCTGAGGTGCTATTCTCGCCGGACATTATTGGGTCGGAGTATAATGGCGTCCATCAAATGGTTGCAGACGCAATCAACCGCACTGATCTTGACTTGAGAGGGGATTTGTACCAGTCTGTAGTACTATCAGGCGGGTCTACACTAACACGCGGGTTTGGAGACAGGCTGCTAAGCGAGCTGAAAATGCTGGCGTCGGCAAACACTCGCATCAAGATCTTTGCCCCACCCGAACGCAAATACTCGACTTGGATAGGTGGGTCCATTCTCGCTGGGCTGTCCACGTTCAAAAAACTCTGGGTTTCGGTGGATGAGTATCAAGAAAACCCGCACATTGTGCATACAAAGTGTATGTAAAGGAGGGAGGGATAACCCAGTACTCAACATTCCAACCGGGTGCCGCGATGGCTGTTGTTATATCTCGCTGCAATCTCGTCGCATGTAGCAGGCTTTTGGTCCAACAACTCTTCCTCGTCGTTAGAATCGCTACTATAGTCTGTATCAGGAATACGCTCCAAATCTTCTTCAGATGGTTTTTCCAGTCCAAGTTTGCGTTCTTCCTCGGAAATGAACCTGGATTCTTCCTCGGAATCTATATCGCTTGACAACACTTCAAGCTTCTGTTGCTGTTCATCCTGTTCATCCTGTTCATCCTCTTCATCCTCTTCATCGGAAAGCTCGATTGGGGCTTGTGCGTCTTGGACGTCGTCGTCATCCTGCTCTGGGGAGCTGCCTTCTCGCGCGTCGAAATACTCACTTTTGCTGCTTTCGAGGGATGGTTGAGGTCCAGCTCGTTCATGGTATTGCGTCTCAAGCTCGTCCCACCTGCCCGTCTCTTCAATATAAGATGCGGCAGTCTGGCTATCGGATTTCAAGTCGTCACACCCGCAGTTTGTTTCCGGGACCTCGGAAATGTTGCTGCTTGGGCCCGTATTGTGCCATTTAAGCTGTGACGAAGGCGGGCGGTCGGTTTGCGAGTCTTCAATGACGTTTTGATACCCGTCTTGGTCGACCTCTGAGAATGTTCTTTTGGTTTTTGACCGTTTTATTATACTTGGTGTGGGGGATTGCGGTGATGATGATGATGATGATGGCGGTTTTTGAACTCGTTTTTGAGGAGTGCAAAGGGGGAACCCCTCCGCCCATGAGTGGGTGTCGGGCACTTCCACTATTTCCGCCTTTTCTGGTGTATTTGGGACAAGTGATGTCTGACTTTCGGTCATGTTTGTTGTAGTAGTAGTTGTCGCGCGTTTCTGTTTGGGCGGGTTCTGACGGGTGAGAAATTAAACTGGGAGGGGGAAAAAATTTGACGCGCTTGGGGGGAGTTAAAAAAAATAAAAGAAAAAACGCGAGAATTTTATTTGCCTCCATGGGGCGCGCGCCACTATTTATTTAAGAAATAAGCTATACAACTGTTGACTGGGGATTGTAGACTCCTCGACGTTTTCCTATGCCGACTTACTTACAATACGATGCATTAGTACCCTTGCAATACTGCTCGTTGTCAGCTGGAATGCTGTCCCAGGTTAACTCAGAGTTTGGTGGTACTATTTCTTCCGACCGTTTGCTCCAGGTTGTGTCAGAGTTTGGAATATAACCATTCCATGGTCTGGACGATGGTTGAGCCTTGCCATTCTCACCCCAGGATGGTTCTCCCGGTAGGTTAAAACTTTCAGAATCGCCAGTAGAAATAGAAGTTGGAGACGTAACTCGGGAAGAAATTGATAGAGTGGTTGCGGAGGTAGGAGCTTTGCCATCACCGGCTAGAACATAAGTAGCGAACACAAAAAGAGTAGTAGTAGAGAATTGCATTGTTGAGAAAAATAAGAGAGTTGATGATAATAAAAAAAAGCACAATGGTAACCTTTTGCCCTATTTATATTCTTTCTTTGGATAACCGCAAATGAACATTGATCAAGATTGTCTCCCCTATGAGCGCATATACACCCCAAAATTGAGCTCGTATAATGTTTTGGTCTCGTTAATTTACAAACTAGGAATGTGATCGTCAAGAAAAAAGCCGCACGAAGAAAAAACCCCATTCGAGATGGTTTCAGACATGCACACGCACTATTTTCTATAATAATATCAAAAATTCAGTTTCAGAGCTGCGAACTGGATTTTAAACAATACAATAATTTAAAGTTTATATAGATATATATATATTTACGATAATAAAAATGCACCCGCGCCTTCTCGCATGGCAGTAGTCAGTTGTCGACGCAGTACTTCCTTGGAAGAATAGTTTGGAATCTTCATATAGTTTGCACAAGTCATAACACTAGGCAGATAATCGTCAGACGTGTACGGTTCTTCAGCCGGTTTGCAAACTACCGTAAAGATTGGTATCAACGCTTTAAACCCGCCAATCGGCAAGTTTGGGCTGCCAGTCATAAACTGCAAAAACGCCCGTCGCTCGTCGCCATCAAACTGGGTCAGAATCTGGACAAACTGCTGCACAACCTCGCTATCCTTTGTATATCCATGGTCCGCCTTGACCGCTTCATAAACAGTCTCAAAGGACCAATCCTCTTCCGCTTGGCCACACAACCCAACCAACTCTTCTGGAGTAAAGGCATGTAGTGCAGAGTACGGGAATACCAACGAAAACCCTTGCTTGAACGCTTCAAACTGCCGCTCAACACCAGTCACTAGCGTCATGTCAACAACCAGCTGCACGTATTCATTGACATTGGCCAACGTGACTTGTTTGGAGCTCCCGCCAGGAACAAGCTCGATGGATGGGTACCCTGGTAGGGTAAAGTCTAGCGACAAGTCGGCAATATCACCCCCATCCGCATAGCCTTGCAGCTTTTCTAGAGACCTGGCAAGCTGTTCATCAACCGTGTATACAGTGCCAATATTGGGCGTGATTTGAGACACCTTGGACCCGGCAATCTTGAAAAATACTGGGTTCATGTTAAAGTCAATGATCCGCGAGTCGAGAATGGCCCGGGCCACAAACGTGCCCATAGTCTTGTACAGCTTTAGCAGCTTCTTGCCCGAGCTGGATTCCAGCTTTTCCTTGGATACTGGGGCAGGGAACAATCCTTGCTTGTTGAAAACATAGTCTTGGGTTCTTCCGTCTTGATAATCATCGCCTTGTCGCCACATTTTGTACTTTTGGTTTGCAAACTCCTTCGACACGGAGGAGTAGAATTCAAGTGTTGGGCCCAACCCAGTGCCTACTTCATCATAGTATTCAATCTCCAGCATGTTGGGGGACGCGCCGCACATGTCCATAATCTTAATGGCGCTGTGCACGGCATGCTTTCTAGACACCCGCACCTTTTGCCGCACCGTACGACCCATAGGCCGTTGCTGTTCGTTACGACTTGGCCGCCGATCTTGCCATCGTTGCATCATTCGTGAATACCCAAACGACGTGCTTTGCAAAAACGCAAACCGAGTCTCGAATGGGAACAGGAATGGATATAGCCGGGTAGCGTCCACAATCCACGGCGGTAGTGTCCCGCTGGCCAAAATGAGCGGCTCTTCCAGCTGCCGGTTCAGCTTGGCAGTCAGTTTGGAGCTTAGGAATTTGGCATTCACAACCCCTTGGCCTTTAATAGACGGCCCCAAAAACTCTTCCAAGTTTGTGTTTAGGGTGAAGAGAATGCTTAGTAGACGAATCACGCTGGTGGTGGCTTTGCCCTCGCCAAAGGATTTGGGTGTCTCGACAAACGGGTTCAAGTCTTCAGCTTCCGGGCATTCGTCTTCCTGCGCAGAAGCAGAAACAGCAGTATTGTTGTCTTCAGGTGTTCGTCGGCCGGCAACTCGTTTATACGTAATGACAAATTGCTCGCGCCAGATCCGGTTGACAAACGTTCGGTTGGCGTCCTTGCCCTTTTGTTGCTTTTCTTGCAACTCCAGGTATTTATAAATAGCCCCGTAGACGGTAGAATCATGGGGAATGATTTGATCGTTTAGATAGAATTCAATATGCCAACCTTCCGGATTGGTCTCGTCTTCTTCCTCGTCTTCTTCTTCTTCTTCGTGGATGGTGGCTGGCTCTTCTTCGTCCACTTCTGGAGTCTCGTCTACCGGCGCAACATCGGTTGGCTCGTCTTCATTCTCATCGTCGTGGGCCATCTCATGGTCTTCATCTACCTCTTCTTCGTCATTGTCATCTCCATCCTCGCCATATCCTTCCATGCCGGGCATTCGCGGCATTCGGTCACCACCAAGCATGGCTCGCATAAAGCTTCTCATTTCAGGCCGGCGCCAAATGGCTTCATTACCGCCAGCTCCACCACGACCAGTTTGGGTTTCAAGCATGGTCTGGAATGAAATCTTGGTTGCCAAAAACTCATCAATAGACTTGAACGTGGCAATGGCTTGGACGGAAAGGACCAACTCACGTAGCTGTTGGGGGACGGTGCTGTCCGGGTCGGCACGTAGCTGTAGACGGAGCTGACCAGCTAGCATTGACGTACCACTGGAAGCCAAATCACCCATCCCGCTAGTAACCACCTCAAACTTTTCATCCCGACTCAACGACTCGTGAAGCTTCTCAATCAGCATTTCCAACGGTCCAAACGACTGTTCAGTGTGCATGAATACAGATAGGAAAGCTTTCCGGCAGTTTTTGCGAGACTCGTCGTCATTTCCACCATCAACTAGAATATCTAGTAGGGATTGAACAACGCCCGATCGGTCTAGTTCAAAACTGGAAACATCGTGAATGAGGCTGGCTAGTTTTTGCAGGTATTGTACCATGTCATTGTCACGCTCGCTCAGTTTGGCGGCGATTTCCCGTAGCTGCTGCATGTAGTACTCTGCTTCCTTTTCAAACCCTTGCCCCTCCAACGACTTGTACATTTTCAAAACAGCATCAGATTCAGTGATAAGGTAGGATTTCAAGTCAGACCGCATGGTCAGGTACTGTGGGGCTGGAGAGGCATTGTGGTTGTTGCGAATAATCACTTCTGGGTCAGCCTCGCTGTTTTCCTCGTCATCATCTTCCATATCATCATCACCGTCATCTTCACCTTCCTCCTCACTGTCTTCATCGCTATCATCATCATTGTCATGAACTTGTTCGCGGCGCGGTTCGATTGTGTCTGGTCCTGGTCTGGAGACTGGCGGGTCTCTAGCGGCAATCTCGGCAATCTCGTCCACAACGCCTAGTCTATAAAACCGAGCACGATACGTCTGAGGCAGTTTGGTTAGGAGCACATTGCTAATCTCCAGTGCACCAGCAACCAAAGTGTCAACGTCGGCTTGAGTGAAGATTGAGCTCAGCAAAGAGGCCATCTCCTCGTCGTTCACTACCCGATCTAGAATCTCGCCATCCAGCGCGGTGATCATCTTGAACAAGGCGCCTAGTACTAGCTGACGCAAGTTTTGGTCAATAGAGGACGAGAAAATGTCAAACATGAGGGAGGATGCAGTCCGGCAAAACATGACTAGCTGGTCAGGTACCTGCTGCAATGCTTCTTTCCGCTCATCATAGTCAACAATCCGCCGGCTAGTTCGATATGGCCCAACCACCTTATTACCCGGATCAGCCTTGACCGCCGGAAACACCCCACCCATAATATCCAAACTCGTTACAATCAGCTCTTTATTCGCATGGATTAGAGCTTGAATGACCTGGGTATTGTCTCGTTTGGTTTGATGGTCAATAGCCGGTGGCTGGTGAGTGAGCATTTCATACACAACATTGCCAGCCTCCAACTCAACCATAAGCTTGGCAAGTTTGTACGACACTCGGCACAGCACAGAAAGGACTTGCAACACTTTTGCTCGTATAGCATGCCCAGTACTCATGGTCGAGTTTGGGTCAATCACTGATAGCAGCTTCTTGACAAGCTCGGGTGTGACCAGCTCTTCAATCTTGTAGTTTGAAAAGCTAAAAATAAGCTCACAAATGCACACACATGCCTTTTCCGCGACTTGCTGATCCGGATTGCTCATAATGTTGACCAGAGTTTGCGAAACGTCCAGCACCTTTGAAAAGGCGTCTAGAGGGACTCGATGGCAACAGTTGGCTGCAGCTGATAATGCGGTCCGTTGGACGTGCGTGGCAAAAAAGTCTAAATACATTAGGCATGCATTCAGACCCCCTTCTTGTACAATCTGAGCAGGAAATTCTTGTGAAATTTTTTCAATCGTCTAGTAGTTGTTAGCCTTTCTTTCTTTGGGGAGGGGAGGGGATGACATACGCTCAAGGCTTGCTCAGCCAAATCAATGTATTGGATTTCCAGCAATTTTGAAGTGAGGATAGGCACGACGCCGGCTCGTACCAAGTTTGGAGCGCTGGGTGGCATGGCTTCAATCAGGTTTGAAATGTTGCGGCAGGCTAGAAGCATGATTTCCGGGCTGTCTTCAAACAATTCATCCTTCATAATATCGACTAGCGCCTTTGCAAACTCATTGGCGGGGAAATATCCCATCAGCATTTCTTCGTTGGCCATGAGTAGGTTGTCGCCAAGTTCTTGCAGGCCAATCATGACCTCACTTGGATCTTGTCGTTGTTTAAGCGCTTGCAAGATTGGGCCAACTCGGCGAGGGAACCCAGTCAACATACCAGTAAGCGCGCCAAACAAATCGCCACGTCGTTCAAACCGCTCAGCAGCCTCATCATAATCATCTTCCTGGTGAAACTGGCCTTCTTCTTCTTCATCTTCTTCTTCATCATCATCTTCTTCTTCCTCTTCCTCGCCCATCTCCACGTCATCTTCATTCATCTCCTCGTCAGAATTATCGTCTTGGTCCATCGCATCATGGTGGCGGTGGTCATCCTCTTCATGCAAGTGGTGTTGTTCAGCGTCGTGGTACTCCATCTCCTCTTCTTCTTCTTCGCCGCTGCTATGCTGTTGGTGGTGTGTGGTGTTGGTCGAAGCGCCACCGGCGGCGTTTAGTGAACTAGACTTTTCAGCGGCGGCAACAACAGGCTTGGCTTGCCTCTTTGGCATTACTCTATTATCTGCGTTTGTGTTTCGTTCTTGTCTTCTTATTCGTTAGTTGTTGAAAAGAAAACCTGGAACGAGATTATTATTTTTTTTTTTAAGATAATGGCGATAAGCGGGTGATGAATTGAATGTGTTGTAAAGAAGAAATTGAGAAGTCGGGGGGTTTTTTTTTTTCCTTCTTTCTTCCTTGCTTTGGGGGCGTGCCGGACCCCCGACCGTCACGGCAATTCAACAATCTCAAACCCAAGTGGTTAGCTAGCACCAGGCCATGGTATATAAAAAAAGGGGGGCTATGCGGGTTTCTTACAACAACCCTGCTCTTTTTTTTTTATATTTAAATCGTGGTTATAGATGACTACGACGGCCATGCTCTGGATCAGAAGTCACACATTCTCCTCCCACGCGCGGCTCAAAATTTTTTATCTTTTTTTAAAGGCGGGAAATTTTTCCCTTCCCATTTTTTTAAAGATTTTTCACTCAAACTATACGACATAATGGTAAAGCTGGATACTACGCACATGCGGTACCTCAAAAACGACGATTTCCGCGTTCTTTCTGCTGTGGAGATGGGGTCAAAAGGCCATGAGGTTGTCCCTACCAAGCTTATTCAGAACACGGCTGGGCTGAAATCAGCCGGGCTCGTCAACCGATGCATTAGTGACCTTGCCAAGATCAAGCTGATTGCAAAGATGAAGAACATCAGCTACGATGGGTATCGACTGACCTACTTTGGCTACGACTATCTTGCTTTGAAGGCGTTTGTCAAGCGGGATTCGGTGATTGGAGTGGGCACTCAGATTGGTATCGGCAAAGAATCCGACATTTACATGTGTTATGGAAAACACAAGGAGTTTTACGTACTCAAGATCCACCGTCTTGGTCGTATCTCGTTCCGGTCTGTTAAAAACAACCGAGACTATCTGAAGGGGAAGAATGGCTGTGGGAGTTGGATGTATCTATCCAACCTTTCCGCCACTCGGGAATTTGCATACATGAAGACTCTACACGACCATGGCTTCCAAGTGCCGGTGCCTATCGACCACTCGCGGCATCATATCGTCATGTCGCTGATTGACGGGTATCCTTTACGGCAGATGAAACATCATGAAGACCCTGGTAGACTGTACGGAACGCTGATGGATTTTATTGTACGGCTAGCCAACCACGGTCTGATTCATTGCGATTATAACGAGTTTAATATCATGATCCGGAACAAGTTTGACACTCCGGAAGAGGAGGTTGTGGTGATTGATTTCCCGCAATGTATTTCTATTATGCATACGGACGCCAGACGGTACTTTGACCGTGACGTGGACTGTATCAGAAACTTTTTTGAAAAGAAACTAGGCTATATCGCCCAGGAGTGGCCCTCTTTTGACGATATTGTACGTGAAAAGGAGCTAGATTTACTAGTCGAGGCTTCTGGTCTAAACAAAAAGCAGCTAAAGGATCTTAACAAGGCAATGGACGAGTCTCGTGCCCATTTCGCCGATGATGCGGACTATATTGAGGAGGAATTCGACGAGGACGACTTGATCCAAGAGGAAAGCGATGATAACGAGGGGGGCGAGGATGACGAGGCTGAATCAAGTAAATCATAGACATAATACCCGCAAATATTAACAAATCTGGTAAAAGAATCGGTGTGAGATTTTAGACCGCCCCTCCCCCCGCGCGAGACTGACTCGTTTGCGGTTATATTTCATGTATACGCTTATTCTCGTATTACAATGCCATAACTTGAAAGAATAAATAAGACCCCGCGGATCCGTTCCCATTCTCTCTCCCCCCCAACAATGCTGTACAAAATCTTGAATTCACTACCAGACGAAGCGAAAAAAGACGGGTCGGTCCAGCCAGACACTCCACTGCCGCTGATCCCATTGGATTTAAAAGACGGGTTCATCCATCTATCCACCAAAGACCAGGTTGCCGGCTCGCTAAACACCTTCTTTGCAGAGCCTACCGAGGTGGCGATTCTGCATATTAACGCCCCAGACGACAAGGATACGGTTCCAGACGCTGGCGAGACTGGCAACCGTGATAGAAGCGAGCTGAAATGGGAGTGGGCTGAATCGCGAAACAGCTTCTTTCCTCACATTTACGGCGATTTGGTGAACAAAGACGTTGTTGAGTGCCAAATTTTGAAGCGTGAAGACGGAAAGCCGTGGGTATTCTAGCATTTGTATAAAAATAAACTCACAGCAAAAAAAAAAGAACTCTCTTTCCCAACGCGACGATACCACGGAAATGACCCGCGTATACATCCAAGGCAGCTGCGTTGACCACCGAAGCTGGCTGCACGAGCGCAATATCGACCGTATAGTCTACCTAGGCACGGAAGATGATCTATTGAAGGAGTTGCGGAACGCTGTAGTAACAAACGAGGTAGACGCCGAGGCGGCGTCTAGCCAGCTGCCAGTATCATTTGCGCCAAACATTGAAACAATGGTTGAATTTTTACATTCACATGAGAAGGAGTCTATTGCGGTTGCCAATCTACTTACATGGGCGCGGAAATCCACTACAATGTTCACTCATAACGTGATTTGCCGGGCCGTTCTGGCCACACTAATGTGGCAAAACGTGGACGTGTTGGTAGACACGCTCGACCCAGAAGCCCATGTGCCGTTAGCACAAGGCTCGCAAAACGTTATTACCATCACCGCCGCAATGGAACAATTCTTCACTCACCAACGTTGTCGTCGTCGCTCGACGCATCATCAAGATCCCACGGGTTTTTCTTCTCCTCTTCCTCCTGCTTAAACTCGGCAGGCCAGTATGCATGCCGCTGCCATTGTTTCTGGTTTCGGACAATGTTAGAAATGTCGCCAACAAGCCGGTCGTTTTTGGGGTCCAGCTCGTCCTTATCGTATAAATCGACCACCACGTACCCGCCACGCTTGACTAGAATGGTGTTTCTGAATTTAGGAGGCATTGACACCAGAATCTTCTGCTCCTTCTCAGCTTGCTGTTCAGCGGTCCACCCAAAATGGGCAGTGACGGTTGGCCAATGCGAAACTGGGACAAGAAATTCGTGCTGGCTGTTTCCTATAGCTCTGACCAGCTGGCCAATTACCTCGCTTTGTTTGAGCTCGTCTGGGGGCTCGCCTACACTGGCTAGTAGGCGTTGAACAGATTTACTTGAGCGGCCCATGATTTAAAAGTGTAAAGTGTAAAGTGAAGAAAAGAAAATTTTATAAAAGGCGCGCGCGGCTCAGGGATATATTAGTCTTTTTACGCTTTCTTTACAGTCTCTTCATCTCGTTCATAACAGGCCAATAGCTTGACCTTAAACTCAGAAGCGTGGATACCAAACTGCTTCAACAATCTAGTCTGTTTACTATCCAGAGTTTGACCTTCTTTACAAATAACATGCTCATTGTCGAGTTCGACCTTACCAGCCTTCAAACGGGTAGCCATGCCGAGTGCACGTACAGTGACTTCCAAAGAGTGTGCCATAGGGACGTCCTCCTCAGCAGGGATTTGGCCGCCTCGTGAGTAGACAATACCGGCTGGGACAATGACTGTGAATGGAGCTTCAGTGTTGGCTCGAGCGAAATCGGTCTTGACAAATGCATCAAAGTATTCTCGGACAGTCTGTTCGTCTTCGTCGGTCATCAGCACGCCGACTTCGCCAGTAATGTATTTGGTTAGTTTGCATAGGTTGGTTCGATGTTCGTCTTCTGGAGTCCGACCAAGCACCTTTTGGAGAACGTTGTTTCGGCCAAAAAAGATTCGTGAGCCTTTCCAGTCTTTTCGAATATCTTTGAGGAATGTGTTTCGCATGTTCTCTACGCCGAATACCCAGATGTGTGCATATGTATCGGCACATTCTCGAATCTCGTCACCGGCAACTTCCTTCTCTTGTCGAGTCTTCTTGTCCGTCTGGGTCAACGAGACTGTATATGTGTGTTAGTATTATATCAGAGAGTAAGGGGAGGGTTTATCAACGTACCCATCTTTGATCGTTTTGTCTTTGGCATGGTTGTGTAGTTTTTGTGTAGTTTGGAACTGTCTGTGTTGAAGTGAAGTGAAAAAAATTCCAATTTTTTTTTTTTTTTTTTCACCATCAAAATTTTTTCATATGTGCGGCCTCACCACACAACTGCAAAGTGTGAAATTTTTTTTCTATCTATATAAACACCAGTTAAACAGTTGACGTTGCCAAATTTGCTTATTCTGGTTCGAGGAGATTGTCATATTGCTAACAGTGTCATTGAAGCATATACTATGACCGTAATACGTCGAAAAATGGGTATACCATCAGTAATAGTTTTTAGGTCCAGCCGGTTTTCAAGGTTGGATGCGTAGCCGCGCCACGTCCAAATTCGGTTTGCGGCGGCGGCGCGCGGCGCAGAAATAGAAGAAAAAAAAACTCCCAATTATATGAACATATCAAGGCGCGGGCCCCCGCTATATAGTATATACGTAAGATGGTGCTTGCGTTGATGGGGTATTATAATTCAACAGGCAACTTCCAAAAACTCGCCAAAAGCATAACAAAACTTAAAATTACATTTAGCGTTTATATATTTTTAACACAATGAAGCAAAAACAATGTTCTAGAACCCGAACCTCGCTAATATAAAACGCAGCTGCGGCTTGATTGTTTACATCACAACCTCCCCCAATCTCAATTGTACGGAAATACCTTCTGTTATTTCTTTAGATGCAGTAATATCGGTCACCAAAGTCACCCAACCCTGGAGCAATAAACTTGTTCTCGTCCAACCCAGCATCCACAACCCCAGTAATGATCCGAAGTTTTGGGAACCGGTCGCAAAAGGTCTTGATACCTTCAGGAGAAGCAATCAAGTTCAAGAACAAGATTCGTTCTTCTGGAACGCCACGAGATTTGAGCACTTCAACAGCACGCATGGCAGACCCGCCGGTCGCCAACATTGGGTCTAGCAAAAACACGTACCGTTCGCTGATATCCTCAGGCAGCTTGTCGTAAAACAGCTTTGCTTCCATAGTCTCTTCGTCCCGTTGGATTAGAATCTTGCCAATCCGCACCGACCGGCAGCAATCCCGCAAGCCTTGTTCCATAGACTCGCCAGCCCGCATAATAGACACGCCGCAGATTTTGCCTTCAAACTTTACCCCGTCGTACGTGGCCCCGGTTGGTGTGATGACTTGGTGGGACTTGACCGGCAGTTGGTTAAGACCCTCCTCCACTAGCAATCGAATGATCCGGTCAGAGTAGAAGATAAAGTCGCTTCGGGGCGTGTGTACGTCTCTAATGATGCTGTACAGGCCGTTCAGCTGGTTGGTGGCTGGAAGCACCTTCACGTTGGTTGGCAAATCGCTCATTTGTTGTGGTAAGAGAGAAGGGAGAAGAGGGAAGAGAAAAAAAAAATTGCACGGGTAATATGGTATTTAATTTGTGAGGGAGTGGAGATGGCCGGCCGCCGGGTGGACCTGCGCGCGCGCGCTGGCGTTGTCTGTTTCAAACTCGTCTATAAAACACTCTACTGGTCTGCGGAGTGAGACGAATCAGGCTATACCCATCGTCATATTCGGCAGCGTCGGCAAGCTCAACTAGTTTACTAGATGGGGGTGAGCCGTCGCCGCCAACTACAAACTTTGGAATGTCAATCTCGCCCAGTAGCTTGTCGGATAGTTTACCTTGGTGAGGCAAATCTAGCAACAAGCTATCCAGTTTCCCGTTACAATGACGCAGCAAACCCGACAAGTCACGTTCGACCGATTCAGAGAGCATGAGCAGCGGTCCGTGCATGGACAATGCGGCAATCCCCCTGCAGCATTGGACAATCAGGCTGGCCGCGGGGATGGACACATTATCCAGCACAACCTGTTTCAAGAATTGCATCTTCCCAAGCTCGTTCTGAAGCACCTGGAACCCTTCATTCAGCACGTCCACGTCCATCATCGCGTCCAAACAGAGCTGCTCGATCCGCGGCGCCTTGACCGATTTCAAAACACACAACGTGCTAAAGTTCATGTACAGTGTTTCTAAATTGGTCAGTTCTAATAATGGGTCGGTTGGTGAAGTCATGACGGGCGTGAAGAGGGTTAAAGCGGTCAGCCGGTGTTTACAGCGCTCCACAAACTTGACCAACCCCGCAACCGTGATTGCGCTTTCCGCGTAGTTTACAATATCCAGCCGCTCTACGGTATCCGGTAGGGTCTGTTTAAAGTGCTTGGCAAGGTCGTACGACAGCCGCTCTTGGAAGGTGATTTCCAGCCGCAGCACCCGAATGTTGGAAAAGTTTACCCTCCCCAGCCTTGCTAGGTGGGAATGTTCCAGTGTCATAAACAGGTTGGTTGGTACGTTATCGAAATCTAGCTTGGCCATTGCCGGGGCGCGTTCCTCGGTGACAGACTCGGTGAGGATTTCAAGCTGGGCCAGACCCGTAAAGTATCGGGGGATTTCTTCAACAAGCCAGTGGACTAGCCCTAACTCGTCACATTCAGCCAAGTCGCCCATGACCTGGCACTCCTTGAGGGTGTATTCTAGACTAATGTTGAGGGTTTTTACCCGGGATAGAGCGTGCGTGTACTTGCCGCGTTGGATCCCGTAACAAAAATCCCGCAAGCGCGTACGGCCGATAAACATGTATCGCCGTTTGTTTTCGTGTACAAACTGTATAGGCATGTTGATTCGACAGTCGGCTAGCGGTTTCTGCGTGATTGAGCCAGCGTCACGGTACCCAGTGATTTGTAAAGCGTCCACCCACACCGTCGACCATATCGCAGGGATTACCGCTTCTGAGAACGACTTGTTGGTCGTAAGGAGGTTTAATAAGTCTTGTTGGTCTAGGTATTGGTATATAAGGTCGTTGATTTCAGTCGGCAGTTTATGTAGCATTTTGTGTGTGTGGGTGTGGGTCAAAGTGGGAGGAAAATAAAGTGGGAAAGAAAAACGGAATCGGTCGGGCGACGGGTTGGATCGGCCGGTCGACCTCCCCGCAAGCTTGCAGTAAATACTGAGACTGTGATCAAACGACTTGTGTTAATTACATAAATTGAAAGAAGTAAACGTTATTGAGTGAGATTAATTAAACATACGATAACCTTATAAAGTGGGAAAATAAAAAGGGGTGCGGCTCGGTCACCGTATAATCACCTTTTTTATCATATGTATTATGGGCTTATTCCGTTTACAAACTAGTATATATATACGCGCCAAGCTTGCTTGCTAGCGCATGGCTGGCGTGCAGCACTAGTGTTGTCTTGGCAACGCCTTCATACCTGCGTAATCGCCGTTTTTTGGATCGGGCTATCAACGCAACTATTAATGAGATAAACACAAGCATGTGAATTGAAATGAAGAAAAAAAAGACACTTTTGTTCGTTGCTGTTGAATGTATATAAATAATTTCTTCTGTAATAATCTACAACTGTGCTAGCTGCAGTCTATCGTTAATACCTTGTACAAATTGGTCACAGCCATATGGAGGAGCGTGGTCTTCAATATTTGGTTTTGGAGCCGCAATGGAGTCATATTCTGGCGGGGATAGGGGAATATCGGCATAAACAGGCGGCACTTCATCATCCCATGAAATACCCAGTCCACTTCGGCCAGTCACGTTCAAGTTGAATTGCATTCTCAGCACACGAGCAGCCCCAGTCGACACAGCTTGCCGACCAGAGCTCTTTTGTGACAATGCTTCTTCGGCAATCACCAGCTCAACAACCAGCACATGCCCTACCGACAAACCCAGCGTTGGATCATCAATATGGCACGAGACATTGGTAGAGTTTGTTCGCAAATCAACCCCGGCAAGCTCAATCTTGCCCTTGTCTGTAAAATCAGTCTTCCATCCGCTCTTCAACTCGCCATTGCCAATAGTCCGCGTCTCTTCACATACTGGAGCATCACCATTTGCATTGTGAGTGCGGCAAACTGGCGGTCGCATCTTGGAAACCTCGTCAATCCGCCAGTTAATCTTTCGCATTCTCCATCTGGACTGACTCCCCGATGCTGTCACATTATCGGGCGCCGAAACCCCCTCCAGAGTCATTTCAAATGGAAAGGTGGCGTTTGGGTGGACAACAGATGGCAGGACAATGTTACCGGTTAGCTGGGTTGGCGGAAATACTCGTACAGAATTTCGCTCAGAGTTTTGAATCACCGACCGGCCAACCTTGATTGGCTGCGAGATTGAATGCACCTTGCCGCTTTCCTCTACAGCTTCCGCGTTCAGCGAATACTCAACTTCAAACATGGAATTATTGGACGTGGCTGGTAGCGACCCCGGCATGAGGTGCGAGAATGGGTATGCATGTGTCTGTTGTGGTAGACTAGTGTTGCTGGTTAGCACGTCCCATCTCGCAAGCTCAATCTCGTTTGTCGAGCAATGCTTGCACGTAAACTGCTGAATATGCTTGTCGTGCTTGTGATGGTGATGATGGTTGGTCTGACGCTTGATTCCCGAGATTGGCTTCTTGCACAAAACTTTTTGGCAAATATACAGCTTCACGCTCTTCATTTCAATAGACCCAAACATGACTTCTAGCTGGAAAAGCCCGCTGAGCAACGCGCCACTAGACTCTTTCGGTGACCCGTACATGATTATTGGCGGTGATTCAATCTTAAAGCTCATACGTAGTGGCTGTGGTGGTGAGGCTGGGGAATGCGGTCTGGTCATTGACTTGAATCGGTCATCGTGCTGGTGGTACTTGTCGGAATGCGGGTGGTTTGTGTTGGTTGGGTGGTTATGCTTGTCGTGTTTATCATGCTTATGCTTCAAGGTTGGTGTTATTGGGCTCGAATGATGTCTCTTGTGTAGCAACGGCCGCACCAGACTAGGCGCCGATACAGACGCCGCCTGCTGCTGCTGCTGCTGGCTCGATTCCGCTGGATACAGCCTCGGTGATCCTCGACTTGACTGGCCTGGCGAGTTGTGTTTTGAAGCTAGTGGTGAGTGCGACAACACACTGGGAAGTATTAGAGGCATGTTTCTTTGCTATTAAAATGTCGTGTTGAGAAAGAAAAATTCTCTTGTGTAAAGTTGCCTAAAAATAGAAAACCAAAATGCAAATAAGGTTTATTGGATTTCCAAGTTTGAAAAGGCTTGGATGTCTTGACTCGAATGTTTGTGGATTTTAAAAGAAAAGAAGAACAAAAGAACAAGGTTTTTCTGGCGCCGAAAACAGAGTAGTATCAGAATTATTAAAAAAAAAAAGACGCTTGTTTGTTTGAAAAGGAATAGAAATAAGACGATGTCGCTTTTTTTTTTTTTTATATTTTTTTGTCAAACTATTTGATGCGAAAGTTTGGAGACAGAGAAGAAAAGAAAAAAGGAACAAAACTCAAGCGGACTTGACGGCCTATTTATATCAATGAGCTGCGATCGTCATCTGGAGATAAAAGTCACTCAGGCAGGGCCATCTAAGCGCGCTCGCAAACAAAATTTTGCAAAATTTACACTGCGCGCACAAATATGAATTTTCTTTTGGTGTCACGTTTCTTTTGTTCACGTTTAGGGACGAAGATATATCCCATCATGAGCACTGTACTGTTGATTCAGATAGACCGTATACCGTAATCGTCGACTCCCTATAGTATACAATAATACAGAAGCGTGGGGGATTGTGGGCTGTCATACAGACACTGAGTAAAATGATACCCATTATCGTTTTGATACAACGTTTACAGCTCTGTGTATACCGGGTTATATATTTAATGGTTGCCGCGGCTTTTGTTGGTCCCGGGCCCCCCGTTTGCAACCGTCGATCGTCAGTTCACAAATTTTGCAGTCTTAAAAATATTATAATTAATGCCGATTGTCGATGAGTCAGGAGAGCTTGTTTTTGATATGCCTTGTGCCATTGTATACTAGTACTGGTTAGAATCCATGCTCTATAATTCTAAGCACGGCGTACCCAATCATGATAGTTCCGCAAGTTACTCGTTGACGAGTCTTGTCACATGTATAATCTTGGCCAGTTGCACATGTATACGTGAAGGCCAAATATCAGTATCAATTGCTCAATATTGCTCAAGACTTTAGCAACATCTATAGAAGCTTAGCACTGTACGAGGTATCTGATCCACAACTCAGCGTGCACTTGCATGCATAGCTCTTGCATATTTGGTCATTGACCGTGACTGGGCCACCGCGGTCGGGCGAGAGCGCTGTGTTTGAGTGTGAGTGAGTGAGTGAGTGAGTGGGGGGCGCCGTGTCGGCCTGGGCCAAGTCCGACAGTTTGGGCCCGTACTTTCTACAGGCCGGCCCAGACCGATCGATCCCTGCCATTACATTCTATACATGGGACCCTCATCGGGGGTCGACGCGGTTTAGCCTGTAGTGCCCCATCGGGATGGTTTATACAATCACAATGAATTAAGGTATAAACTTCCCCTTTATTTATTTTTTCAAGTTCGTTCCGCGTTCAAAACGGAAAGAGGGCATATATTATAAAGGAAAACCGATTGCAATTGAGGGTCGATATCCCGAGCGTGTGTATATACTAGTTTACACCGGCCGCAGTATGTATGCTAAGAGCATTGTGTTCCGGATTTGGCGCCAGGCCATGGCATGGCAGGACGTACCGACCGGCAATTCCTATACGGCAGACTATATTATTGACAAGACACTTGACAGTTTTGAAAATAATACTGCATTATGTATATTCCACTGGGTTGGATTACGGTTGGTTATTATAGTGCTTAGTTACGTTACGTACACTGGATGGCCAGATTTTTGGTGTCATACATGAACTCGTTCTTACCAGCTGGAGCTCTAGTATTATAAAAGGATTTATTTCTTTCTATCGGAATAGATCGCGATAGGCCATGCATATAGACTGCGGGAAAAAAGTAAGTATACGTACTGGAAAAGTTTTCTTTCCCAACTGCTCAGCCGTACCTTTTAAATTCCACAAACTAGCTTATGAGCAATTGTGAACCAGAAATACTAAGACTATATGGGCTTGAGTCAATTGTTTTATTTTATTTTATAGTTCCAATTACGATGGACGAGATTGAGGATTCAATATTCAGTCTAAGGCCGCGACCATATATACACGTGTGACCATGATGATGAATATATATATATATATACAACACCTGGGCTTTTCTTTTTCACGGATGCATATATAAGGCGTATACCCGAGCGGTTAACCATGCACCTAAGCTTTATTTTATATCGATCGATAGCTTAGCTCTCCAACATCTTAAATTAATCCACTGCACCCAAGTCAAATCCGCAACAACACGCGCGTTTAAACATGCCATGGCGCCGAACGACACACTTTTATTAACGGTATGAATGAGAAAGGGCTAGACCTATATGAGCCCTTTGTCCATTAATGTAGAGGGGCCCGGGCGATCGAGTTAGCTATAGCTATAGGGCGGCACGGTACCGGAACATTTCCATGCGTATACAACCCAAAAGCAAGTTTGAATATTAATCACGATTTTCTCCGATATTGAAGGTTAACCCGGTGCTCGGTCTGAACTCGGCCCCATTTTGAAGAAAATTTCCGGAACCATCGGCCATCTCCGGCTTCGGACATCTCCTACAAAACGTTTTTATCCGCGCTATAGGCGCCGCACACAACGCCGAGGCTCAAACAAACAAAACACATTTAAAAAAAAACAAGATAGTTTTCTTTTTTAAAAATACTAAAAACCAAAGAATACAAAAACAGTATATATATAATGAATGTAATGATAATAAAATGAAATAGTTATAATCCAAATGACCAAAGTCCAAAATGATATGTAAAAAAAGAGTAAAAAGAAAAAGAAAAAGAAAAAGAAGAAAAAATGAAATGATAAATAGACAATCAGAGTTTTGAGAGAGAAAAAAAAATTGAGAGAGATTTTTTTTGGTTTGATTGTTTTGAAAAAGGACAGTGCCTCAATCACCAACCGCCCCAACCTGGGTAACCATACCCATTGCGGCCGTAACCATAAGCATACCCATACCCATAACCAGGAAGTCGGTACGCAGCAGGACGTGGAGGGTACGACGAGCAACCATAGGTACACCCACAGCTCCAATGTCGACAACCACCACAGTCCCAGCCCCACATGCACCTGTTTACTTCAGGGTATCCGGGATAAGGACCAAACCCTGCACCGGTATCTTCTTGGTCCTTGTCCTTGTCCTTGTTGGCAACGGCATTGACATTGGTTGATTGTTTAGCATTCATGGTTACAGCTTCTTGAGAGTCGTTACCCACGGCCCGCTTTCCAAAGCCGACACCAGCTTCAACGGCAGCAACATCAACTCCAGCGGCATCTCGTCGTGAAAAAGAGCTAGCAGAAGAGGAAGCAGAAGAGGAAGCACTGCTGCCGCTACCGCCTCCACCGCCACCACCGCCACCAGTTAGACCGCCAAGCATGCTACCTAGACCGCCACCGCTACTGCCGCCACCTGTTAGACCGCCAATCATGCTACCTATACTGCTACCGCCACCGCCACCAGTTAGACCGCCAAGCATGCTACCCAATCCACTACCACCACCCATTAGACCGCTCACAGACTTTATGCCCTTCATGCCAGTGCTTAGTAGACTAGTCATGCTGCCTAGAGATTTGGTCAAGTCGCCGGTACCGCTGCCACTGCTGGTGCCACTGCTGGTGCCAGAACTGCCGCTGCTACCGGTGCTTTTGCTAATTTGACCGACACCGTTCATGACACCATTAACGATACCAGTGACCATGTTGCCGACGTTACCGACAAGATTGGAAGCGCCGTTAGCCAGGCCGCCCAAATCAATATCGAGGCCACTGCTGCCACCACTTGACTTTGTACCGCCACCAGAAGAGCCTTGAATGGACCCGCTAGTAGTACCGCCAGAAGTACCGCCAGTAGTACCACCAGAAGAGCCGCCAGAAGTACCGCCAGAAGTACCGCCAGATGACCCAACGGGGGCGCCACCGCCGATACTAATGCCGCCAGCTCCGGTACCACTTATAGATCCTTGGATAGACCCTCCAGCGGACCCACCGCCAGACGATGATCCGCCGCTAGTACCAGAGTTTTTCAATTGAACAGACCCGCCGCTGGACCCACCACTAGACCCGCCACTAGACCCGCCGGCAGACCCGCTCATTGAGCCGGTCCCAGCTTGCGCGCCAGCCGCGGCTCCTGCAGCACCGTTACCAGCATATCCTTGGTTGTAAGTATTTTGATAGTTTTGGGCGTCATCACGCTTACTCATATCCGCCAATGGATCAAACCCAGGCATGCTTGAGCTGTCTGGCTCCTGATCGCGCTTCTCGTGGTTATACTCTTGCTTAAACGAATCGGCTCGGTCGTCGTCTTGGCCATGCGTGTCTAAATTATCAGTACCAATCTTTCCTAGCTCGTATTGTGGGCGTCGTCGTTCCAAATCGTCTTCATCTGAGTTGATCACGTGTTAGCAGCTTAGTTTTATCGCAGCAACATCTTCTCACACTCTCTCACTCTCTCATCCCCTTCTACATCTTTCTATCATCTTCTTTTAAATCATCTTCCTTTCTCCACTACTCTTCTTTTCTACAACTTCCGTGCACTTGCCTCTTGCACCGGGGCTGTTCGCTGCCCAGAGGACAGGAATGGTGATGAAGAAGCAGCTGATGGACCTGCGTTGGGACCAGAAGCATTAGACCCGTTTGGGACGTAGGTAGCGGCGCTAGCTTGTGGCGGCTGTTGAGCATACAAATTAGCCTTTAGCTGGGCCTCAGCCTGCTGCTGTGCATTCACAGTGCTACCCTTGACCACTTGCGGAGTACCCGGAGGATTCTTGAGTCCCAGCTTAGCAGCCAGGGCCCAGGCATCACCAGGTTTTGCATCGTAATACTTATTGTCTGCCGACGGCTGACGGTCATCCTGGGGGGTTTGGACGTGAGTGTCAGGTTGCGCAGGTTGCGGCAACGTAACGCCATTTGGCATTGGAGGATTATGTGGATTAACGCCTGGGTTTGCAGGGTCATAATCATCATTCCAATTGTCCTGGTTGGCCGGGGCCGTACCTGGCAACAGTCCGTCACCTGGCAAACCGCCAACCCCCCAATTGCTGCTCCCTCTTTGGTTCCCGCCATAGTAAGGTCGTCCACCATACACAGGAACACGCACCGGAACACGCACCGGTACTGGAACAGGTACTGGGATCAAAAATCGCTTACCAATATCTTCATCTTCTTCTTCGTCTTGTCGCTTGTCCACAACGGTTTGGTCTGGGGTCCCGCTTGGATGGTTCACTCGCTTCATAACGGCAATGTGGGTACGGGTTTCGTACAATGGCTCAGGGTGGGCCACAGAAATCACAACAGGCGGCAAGTTGTGGGTCCGTGTTTGCACCACAATTGGGCCTTGCTGGTCCTGTTTAGCAGCAGCAGTGATGGTTCGAGTAATTCGTACACCACCACCATTGTTAGATGGTGCCACTGGTTGGCTGTCAACGTTAAAAGTTTTAGTCTCGTAAACTAGACTGGAAGGTTGTTGTTGCGGCTGCTCTGGTTGCTGAGTCGTCACCGCCGCCGCCGCCTGTGGTGTAGTGGATGGCACTTTTGGCGACGAAGTCTCGACTGGAGGTTGCTGCACTTGTTGAGAAGTCTCCACTGGAGGTTGTTGTTGTTGCGCTTGTTGAGAAGTCTCCACTGGAGGTTGTTGTTGTTGCGCTTGTTGAGAAGTCTCTACTGGAGGTTGTTGTTGTTGCGCTTGTTGGGTTGTTGCTTCAGTAGAAGTACTCGTCGATGTTGACGGAGTGTTAGCAACAACCTGTGATTCTGGAGGTTGTTGTTGTTGCGCCTGTTGGGTTGCTTCAGTAGAAGTACTAGTCGTCGATTTTGACGGAGTGCCATCAACAACCCGTGGTTGATCAGTGACGGGTGGACCAATAATAGTAGCTTCAACGTACCAAGGCTCAGCACGTGCTTGCAACTCTGCGGCTTGCACCCAGTCGATGGCCGCAATTAGCCCGGCTAACTGCAAAATCTTCATTATTCTTGGTGATGTCTGGGTTACTTGTCAAAGGTTTCGGTTTATATCTATAAAAGAAGGAAGAAAAAAAGAAGAGAAAACACCAGTGGTATATATATATATATATATATATACAAAACAATTGTCAAACAGAAAGAAGAAGAAAAAAAGAAACGACAGTTTTTTTTTTTCTTTTCAGAATTGTCGTATCCAAACCTTTTTTTCTTCATTCACGATGAAACATCTCTACATATTGGTTTTTTATTGGAACGTTATGAAATATGAAATATGAAAAAGAAACCAGCCGTCACCTCGCGATCGCTCATTACCAAGACGTGGAGTTTTAAAGTTGGACTGTGCGTTTATTAATTTATTCATACATGTAGGCCAAGGAAAGCGAGCAAGAAAACATGATTGGTACTGTTATATTGATCTAATACGCGAGGCCTTTTTTTTTGGTATAAAACCATATTCTATCCAAGCAGGGTTCTTCAAAACACGCAGTTTTTGAACGAATTATTACCATTATATATATTTCTGTGATGTTTCTCCGACCAGCACGACCCAAAATACCATCGAGAAATAAGGCAGCCACGCAGCTCTATCGTCACCTTCCATAAACGTGTTGAGAATGGTGTGAACGCAAACCCCGCCTATGGAGGACTCCTGGTTTTTTTTTTATATATATATATTTATATTTTACCTTTTTTTTTTTTTCAATTTCCATCATGTCTCGAAATATACTCTTCATATCATGGAATTCTAAAACGTCTGAGCTTTATTTCTCCTGCAGGTACCCAATTGCGCGTCTAAACTCTGTTTAAGGGGATTCGATTTAGCGCAAGCCGCACGTAAGTATACAATATTCCATATATATTGACCGTGCAACTTATCAGCAGCAACAATTTTAAGGTTATGTACCTAGTATATATTTATATTTGAAAAAAAAAAAAAAAGCTATTATGTATATATCCTCTCTATTGGGTGTTCCGTACCAGGAGGAAACTTACAAGTCATGAGCCGGCCGATTGTGCACATCGGTGCCCCGACCGAGATCATTTGCGGAGAGCAATATTAAGACCCATTTTCTTTCTTCCTTGCTATAAACTTTTTTTTTTTTTTTGAATCAAGTTTTAACACACATACATTTTTTACCATGAGCATCTTTTTTGAAATTGAGGTTGAAGGTACGAGAAGGAAAAATAAAAATAACCACTAGCTAACACTATTTATCGATTTTATCTAGGCAAACCAGTTGGTCGTATTACATTTGATTTATACGATAATGACGTGCCCCGCACTGCAGAAAACTTTCGTGAGCTGTCGACGATGGAAAAGGGGATTGGGTATCAAGGTAGCCGGTTCCACCGGGTGATTCCAGGATTTATGCTACAGGGCGGCGATTTCACGCACAATAACGGGACTGGAGGGCGGTCCATTTATGGTGAGGTGTTTGACGATGAATCTCTTGATACCAAGCATGACCGAGCGGGTCTACTATCTATGGCCAATTCTGGGCCCAACACAAACGGCTCGCAGTTCTTTATCACCACCGTGCCGTGCCCATGGCTTGATGGATCCCATGTAGTATTTGGCGAGGTTGTGGACGGAATGCACGTGGTTGAGGCCATTGAAAAGCTGGGCAGCCAGAGTGGCGAACCTCAAGCCAGTATTGTGATTGCAGCTTCCGGTGAATTGTAGATCTTTATTATCCGCGGTTCTTATATTATGATGACAGTATTTTTATATATAAAGGTCATGATTTTGAGCCACATTCGGGCTGTATATATGTAATACGTAATAGCGCCAAACTTACCCCTCGCTGGCCCGCATCGACCGATGCCTCATGAGTGCACCCTTTTTTACATATCATTACATTGTCCAATCCCAACAAATCGGTCAGACCTGTTGGTTGATACATTATTATAATGTTATGAGCTTATGGCTTACCAAGGATGTTAATATGTATATACCTTTTTGATCGACGATGTTTTTTTTTTTTTTTTTTTTATTTTTTATTTTATTTTATTTCTTGTTTGTTTGTTGTGCCGACACACAATGACGTAACCCTCCCCATGCATCATCTTCACTCTTTGTTGTCTTTCTATAGCCCAGGTCCAAACGTCCGGGAGGCCTAGCTTGAAGGTGCGGTCGAAAACTCTCTTGATTGCCTGCTCACAAACACAGACTAGACAATGAAAACACTCCAAAATGGGGTAGGGCTTGAGACGTTGATTATAACCTAGGTTTTGTAGTGACATCATATCATACCAATCACGCGAGGAATAACTCCAAGGGCACTGTTTCCGGCTATACAAAAACTCGAAATTGAGACATCTCCGGCTGTGATCTGAGGCAAGCGAGAAAGGCTGTGAACGGGGTGAAGAAAAAAAACTCTGAAAGCTGCCAATTGGGCGCTGGGGAGTTGGCCAATTGGATTATAAATGATTGGAAACATACGACTGAGTGATTGGTTTTGCCATACCGCTTTTTCTTCTTTTTTTCGCAGCGAAATTCGAACGCGTTGTGGGTATGAATTCCGCAAATTTGGACGTTTGGGAATAACGTACCGCAACTTTCTGCGAGCTTCCATGAATTCAACAATTGTCAAAAAAAAATAAAAAAAAATAAAAGGCGCGCTCTGCAGCCAATTAAAACAGCAGCGCAAAAACAAAAATAAAAGTTTAAAACAGGTCGCGCTGGGCCCCCCCGGGCGTGGCCATATAATGCCAAATTTTCTTCTTTTCTTCTTTTCCCGTTCCGTATAAAAGCGAGCCCATTTCCCTCTCGCGTCTTCTTTTTATTCTTCCTTCTCACTACCACAACTTATTTACAAAATGTCTGCCAACACTGCTTTCTTCGATATCTCAATTGACGGCGCTCCAGCCGGCCGAATCAACTTCAAGTTGCACTCTGATGTTGTCCCAAAGACTGCTGACAACTTTCGAGCCTTGTGCACTGGCGAAAAGGGCTTTGGTTACAAGGGATCTGCCTTCCACCGAGTCATTCCAAACTTTATGTTGCAAGGTGGTGACTTTACCCGGGGCAATGGTACCGGTGGCAAGTCCATCTACGGCGAAAAGTTTCCAGATGAAAACTTTCAATTGAAGCACACTCAACCATTCTTGTTGTCCATGGCCAATGCTGGTCCAAACACCAACGGTTCCCAATTCTTCGTCACCACCGTCCCATGCCCATGGTTGGACGGCAAGCACGTTGTGTTTGGTGAAGTCATTGATGGCCAAGAACTAGTCCAAAAGATTGAAGGTTTGGGCTCTCCAAACGGTACCACCAAGTCCAAGGTTGTTATTGAAAACTCTGGTGCTGCTTAAATTATTCTGTTGACAATATGATTGGAAATTCTTTTTTTTTTTTTTTTTTTTTGTGTAGTATTATTAGAAGGTATATATATGAGAAAATTGACTTTATATATTACTGAAATTGGTATCGATTGGTAAAAGCGAGAAACCTGCGAGAATTATTTTACATGTTAGTAAATGGTGCTTGATACACTACTATCACGTATATAAAAGGTGCTGATTTACTAAAACTAGTTATTTCATGTTTATTACCCAATTGACAGGCTTTGAAAAGTTACAAGCAGTACATTACTGAAATCTTCTGTCGCCATGACCAGCGCGTCTTCCTCGTCTATGCCGAATTCTATAGTCAACGCGAGCGCCAGAGCCCCAAGGACGTGCGGCTGCTTACTTGCTTGCTTGCGCGCCGAAGCCGTAGACAACGAGCTGGGTCTACACGCCAAGAAGGCTCTCTTCCAGCTGGACGTCAACCAATTGGGGATTTAACAGCTCTGATCGTTCCTACTCGCTTGTCTAATACTTTAAACAAAGATGAATGCCAGGATTCTTAAAAACTCTGGGAGTATTATTAAAAAGTAAGAAAATTTATTTGATTTTATGTAATTAACTAGAAAACGTTGGTATTAGAAACGAAGCTTTGGTTATAGGTTTTCAAAAGTGAAATGTTTACCTGAGGGGGGGGGAGTTATCTAATTTAGACCGGTAGCAATAACTTCCAAGTTCTGGAACAAGCAAGTTTGGCAAGCTACCTTTTTGGATTCGGCATCAATAACGTACGACTTGATGGCAGAACCAGTAGCAGCTAGCTTGGTGTGGTCAATTGGGTCGGAGATGTGTTCGTAGGCAAGTAGTCGGGAAGCAGAGTAGGAGAATTGACTTGTCATTGGGCATAGAAGTTGATCAGCAACCGCCTTCATATCAACACCGGAGGTTGTCACTGCCTTGTCCAAAGAAGATTTCAATGCCTTGAAGGATAGAGTTAGAGAGTCAGCAAGAACTCCAACAGTCGGACCATCAATAGCTCGCTTCAATAGAGACCGTTTTTGTCCACCTTGATTGGCACCTTGTCTGTTGGTGGACGAGGAGTCTTGATTGGATTGACCTCGTTGACCTTGTTGACCTCGTTGACCCTGTTGACCCTGTTGACCGGTTTGTCCACCCTGATTGGCACCTTGTCTATCGGTAGACGAAGAATCTTGATTGGATTGACCTCGCTGACCCTGTTGACCCTGTTGACCAGTCTGTCCACCCTGATTGGCTCCTTGTCTGTTGGTAGACGAAGAATCTTGATTGGATTGACCTCGTTGGCCCTGTTGACCAGTCTGTCCACCCTGATTAGCACCTTGTCTGTTGGTGGACGAAGAATCTTGATTGGATTGACCTCGCTGACCCTGTTGACCTTGTTGACCCTGTTGACCAGTCTGTCCACCCTGATTGGCTCCTTGTCTGTTGGTGGATGAGGAATCTTGATTGGATTGACCTCGTTGACCCTGTTGACCAGTTTGTCCGCCCTGATTGGCACCTTGTCTGTTGGTGGACGAGGAATCTTGATTGGATTGACCTCGTTGACCGGTTTGTCCACCCTGATTAGCACCTTGTCTATCAGTGGACGAGGAATCTTGATTGGATTGACCTCGCTGGCCCTGTTGACCAGTCTGTCCTCCTTGATTGGCACCTTGTCTATCGGTGGACGAAGAATCTTGATTGGATTGACCTCGCTGACCTTGTTGACCCTGTTGACCTTGTTGACCAGTCTGTCCACCCTGGTTGGCACCTTGTCTACCGGTGGACGAAGAATCTTGACTAGCAGCTCCCTTACGAATCTGATCAGTCTGAGCCTTCAACTTACTGACCTGGTTATCACAGTTTGCACCATTGGAAGACATGGCATTCGTAAACTTATCAGAAACCGCCAAGAACCGTTGTAATTGAGCACTAGAGGCACCAGAGACAGCGTCGTTACTCAAAGCTTGGACAAACCCGTTAGTCATTGGGCACAGCATGGAGTAACCGGCCGCTTCTTTGTCAGCGCTACTGCCAAGGCTAGCCGTAGCAGCAGTGTTGGCAACATCCAACAAGTTGTTGATACCATTCAAAATGGCCTCAGCGGTAGCAGCATTGTTGGCACGTTTTGCCAACGCGGTAGAGCCGATTGGGCTGGTCGCCGCTAGACGTGCGGCGAGTGCCAAGAAAACAGAACTGGAGAACTTCATATTGATAAGGTGAAAAAATAATAATGAAAAAAGTGGTTATGGAAAAGAAAAAAAGACGATAGATATCTTGGCAATTGGGTTCATACTTATACTATTTGGATATCAGGCCAGTGTGACGCATTTGTAACTTGTCTCGATATTGCCATTCTCATACGAGCGACTTTTTTGTTTTTTTTTTAGGCTGAGACGGGTATAGGAATTGTAAGTTAATTATAGCGCCTTAACGCGAGACATGTGCGCACACACGGCATCCTTATGCCTTAAAATAGCGGGAAACAAACGTTGTACGTACAATGTTGTAAACGAATGGGCTGATTGACTAACAAGTGGTCATGTGCTTTCTATGCAGGCCCTCATCGCACTTTGAATCAGCCGGGTGCCCATGTGTGAATGTTTACAAAAAGCTTGTTTCTTTTCGGATAGACATGTTTTAGGACATTGTTCGTATACATCTTGAATAATAAAGATTATACAAAAAAACCTTGTTTATATAAACGTAGTACTTGGGGGACGTTTCCTATACACACGCTAATTCCAGTCTGCACTACACCCTAATGTCGAGGGATGTAAGGTTTATTCGTATTCTTGACCACCTTGTCTGGCGAAGATTTCGGACTCATTATTGGTTGTTTGTTTTTTCGTTTTAAAAAATTGCTGAGAATATAAGGTTAATAATCTGGGTGTGGTTAGACCGTGATATATATAAGGTTATATAATACAGACTACTGACCAAAAAAAAAAAAAAATTGCTTCGAAGGATGCACTGGTAGAGAGCATGGGTTTTGGGATTCTATTTTTACGCTGGCCAACCCATCCATTTCCTGTCACTGGTGCACTACGAAACATTTCAGAATGAATGATGGATGCACGGGCCACCCCTGCCCAACTTGAAAAAAAAACATTGCATAAAACACACCCACTAAAAGAGAAACCGACCAGAATGTTGTCGAAGAGTGGACAAACTGAAACGTCCCAAGGCGTCTAAATAACAAGCGACATTCTATATATAGTCGGAGGGTGGCCTTCCGTACGTACGCCGCCTATCTGGGGCTCCGACCGGGGTGCAGAATGGCGCATCTCGGTATTTATAAACCTTAACAAAAATAATAATAAAGTTGTTTGATATAAGCCAGCTATTGTATAAGGGGTAATGCCCACCTAGACGGTTTTCTATTTGGAGTCTTGCCGACGGTTATCATCGCCGAATAGAATCCCATATCCACTTCGGTTGGTGTTGCTGTTATTATTATCGCCAATTGCTGGATTACTTTGACTTATGTCGCTGCCTGCCGTTGAGGTTTGCGAACCTTGCTGGTTGCCGTTCAAACTCATTGAATATATGTGTGCAAGAAACAGCGCACTCTCTGCGTAGGGATTCGTATTATTTATATAGACCTGCCCACGCCTTGACGCATGTGCTTCATCAGGGAAGGGGCCAGCCCTAGTTACGCATGGACGGGCGGCGTCACGCCTCAGTCTGAGTTTCTTTTATACAGTGAAAATACAGACTAGCTATATACGGAATTTTATGTTTCATTGTTTCTGAAAGGGTCCTTGAGGTCGTACCGGCTATGCTCCGGCACAGTATTCTGAGGCCATGGGTCTTGCTGCTTTGGCTTTGGTCGTTCTGGGATGGGAATAGGTTTGGACCGCGGAGGTGTCTTGTCTCCACTGCTACCAGATGATGATGTCGAGCGCCCAGACATTTTTTTTTTTAAATATATATTTATTCAGGTTTTGATGGGTGGGGAGGGAGAGGGGGGGGGGGTCCCCCTGCTGTGTATTTATACTAAACGTTAACATCGCCGTCCAATTGTTAACCGGCCAAACGTATACATACTTATACGATAAACACTAGTTTCATTATATGTACGGTGACTAGTACACATATGGGTCTTCGATCGATCCCTCAAAAAATAATTTTTAAAACCCCCTCTCGCTCTCTTTTTGTTTCCAAGTCGCGCAGCATGACGTAAACGCACTAATTCCAAAACGTACTAGCCTGGTTGGTCTATACCGCGCCTTGGATTTGCAGAAAGTGTCCGCTGATAATATTCATACCCTTGCCTGGTCACACCACTTATGACGAACATTTCCTAATCAAGTTTGTCGCTTCATGCCGCCACCCAAACACGGAGACCCGATCGACATGTCAAGCTTGAGCCGCACGGGTTGTTTAAGCCGCGCGCGGGAGAGTGGGAGGGGAGGGGTCTGAGCCGCGCGATGAAAAGAAGAAAGAAAATTAAAACCTCGATACATGCATCGGACCGACGATCACGATCACGATTAAGATCAATGGGAGTATACATTGTTTTTTTTAAAAAGATTATTATATGCAAGTGTAGATGTACCATGGCACGCACGACTACTTTCGAGGTCGGGTTGGCTCAGGGTTTAGTGGGTCTCGTGGTCGCATTGTCATTGTCATTGTTTGGCTTGGTTTGAGTGATTGGGTGTGTGGATGGATGAAATGAACAAGGCAGGCAACACCTTATTTATATAGTTGACTGTAAGACGCACGAGATGCACGAGACGGTTCCAAACTTGCCTATATAGTGTACAATCTAGTCGCATCAACCCTTCATGGTTGAACAGAACCCTTTTTGGATTTCCTGTTTTGTACCCTTTCTTAAAGCAAACCCTGCTACTACAAAACAAAAATATTTTAATATTTTCTTGGGTTTTGAGCGATATTGACCAACAAGCCAAGTTAAGGTAGGAGGGCGCAGAGTTCCAAAAACGCAATTAACCAGAAAATTTTTCTTTGATGGGGGAGGAGGAGGGGGGACCGCGGTGAGTAATTTGTGCAAACTGGCAAGGTTAAATTTATTGATGAAAAATTTCACCGCGGGGCGGTTTACCCTGGTAAATAAAGGACCGGCCTGCCGTGAAGCTGCGCAGGCAAAACAAAAAGACAGAACCTAAAAGAATATTCAAAACTGGAAAATTTTTTTTTTTTTTTTTTTTTTTTAATAACGAATTGTGTGATAAATATGAACAGGTATATAAATATAATAAAAACTTTTAGATGATGATATCATATGATGATATAAAAAAAATGCAAAGATTGTAGACTGATGTTGATAATGACTCTTTTGTTGATTCCGCCATGGCATGTTCCTTTTACTCCACAATTGGTGCGCACTAAAAAAAAAAAAAAAAAAAATTCTTGAAAATGTTTTCTTTTTATCGTATTTTTTTTTTTTTTTTCATGCACGAAACCTCAAACTGAAACCATTTTGGATCCCTACCAAAAACAAAACCTTGAATGGAGGAGGATGAAAAAAATCAAACCAACGTGTACAGACCTTCAATCATGGATCCATAGGAAACATGCCACCTTCCGGGATATTGTCGTTCGAACTGGAGCTATCAGGCTTGCTTGACTTGTCTGGCATTGTTGGCGGCGTGGATAGATATGAAGGTTGAAATAGCTGGTTGTAATATATGCAAATTAATAAATAACGTTAACAGAGGGTCGTCGTATACGCGTGAAGTTGGGTTGATGGATCGATGTGAACAGTTGGTCGATATCAATATTGGTGAAAAATGAAGGATAACCAAGAATATAAATACTGATTGATGCTGGATGAAAACAGGGAAAAGATAATTTGAAAATAGAAGAGAAAGGAAAGAAGAAAAAAAAAAAATTTTTCAACAGATTTCAGAGTATATATATATACTTGAGTAAATAACCATGTGTGTATCACCGTCTCTCGCCTCCCTCAGGAAAAAGGAAAGAGAGCAGCAATCCAAATGACAGGATCGAAAAGAAGAAAAAACAAAGTTTTGCTATAGCTGAAGAACCTCAATTGGTTAACCGTACATATGATGCCTTACATTAAAATTTGTTCGAAAAAAAAAAAAATAATATTTTCATGCTAGATATCTTGTGGCTTGGAGGTTGGAGGTAAAAGCACTAGACCAGTTGGTGCATTTTTCGTCATATATATTTACTAAAGTCGCGAAACTTGCACATGACCATGGTCACAATATTTCCAAATCCGTGTGTGCCAGGATTTGTTTCTTAATTGGAGATTGAGAGAAGGGTGGGGCCTGTCATGGCTTTAATTTTGATCCTGGATACCTGGATACCTGGATACCCAAAATTGTATCAGACACTGATCTTTTTAATAGTTGTGAGCCCCCATTCTCCACTGGGTCAAAAAAAAGAAAAAGAAAGAAGGAAAAAAAAAAAAAAAAAAGCGGTACTAGACAGTATACGTACCACCTCAATTGTTAACTCCACGATATCAGTTGGTTACGGTTGGCACGCTTTACTATCTACTTCTCCACGTTTAGATGTTGTTATTTATTTTTTTTTTAAAAGAAAATATAACGTGAGATATCATATGTATATATGCTGGCTGCGTGACAGAGGTTCCAACTAGCCGCTGTACACGTATCATATGTACACAGATACTATCTTGAGCACCAGATTGTGGGATCACTTTTTCGGGACCAGGGCGACGGGTTCAATTGCCGGTCCTGATTAGGAATATATACATATATGCCCGTCCGGATTGAATTATCCCTAGGAGCTCCACTATAGAAGGCTTATATATATATCAATTTATCGATCACTCAATTGATGCGGGTCTGACAGCGCTGTATATTTGAATAATTACTTATAAGATATTAAGTTCTTACATCTATGGCGTTAGTTTCGGAATTTGTCGTGTCGCAATTTTCCTATCCTATCACTGCGGTCACGCTCTCGCCATCTAGAGAAATGAAGTATCGTGACTGACCTCAATTCTTTTTTTTATTTTTTATTCATTTCATTTAGCCATGGTGCACGAAACAAAGCTCGGCGAGAACGGAAGTAAATTTTAAACCGTGATCGTATACTTATAATTAGCTACGTATACACTAGAAAGGGCGCGCCATTATACCATTATGCATTTACATGTGTGTGGAGGTTGTACATGTAGATGCCATGCAAGACTAGTATTGCGCGCGCGCTGCTCTGTCTCTTTTAAGATATCACTTCTTTGTGCCAACTGGCTGCTAGTCTTTGGGTTTTAACCTTTGTGGTTATAAATAGGTTAGGTTGAGTTGGGGTCGGGTTGGGCGAGAAATGAAGGGCGGATCAGAAACATTGTACAATAATACCCTGGTCTGGCCTTACACCAAGGTATAGGGAGTATACATACCAAAGGGTATACCCAAATCCAACAATATCTATAGAGCTTAAGAAAGGAACAATAACTCGATCGATCCTGAGCGCTGCATGCGCTGGCGCCAGCGCTTGAGATTTGATTAATTGCTGTTGATCCTACCTCACGGGTCATCGATCGATTTGATAGGGTTAATTTCAAAGCAGGATAAAAACAACAACAGCACATTAATTACGAAAAAGCACAAAACCGTTAACTGTGTGAAATCATTAATCTGATGAAGACAAGTACGGTACCATGGTACACGCAATGTAAATAATATTCCTTGCGATACCATATCCGGATCGATATAAAATAAAATAAAGCCATGTCGTAATCCCATTCGTTCATTTCAAATTGATTCCAATTCCCAAGCGGCTGGGGGCTCCTGGCTCATCACGTGTATACATGTACAGCAGGCCCGGCCGCGGCCTAGGCAGCGCAGCGCAGCGCAGCTGGGTTGGGATTTTTTTTGGTCGCACGCGCGTGTGCTTAATGTACACGTAATAAAGCGGGGCGATGAAACAATATACAGGCATGCAAGGGTAAGTCGGCCTATCATGATTCAAGGAGGCCCGGGGGTAATAAAGGGGGCCCGGCCCGGGAGGATGTATACTTTATGATATATATATATGGCGTTCTTGGTGATTAATTGCCAATCTTTGTATATACTGCAGGAGAGTGGGAAAACGCGTGAGGCTCAGCTCATTTAAATTGCCCAATTTGTATATATATTTTCTTCACCGGCTGATATCCCTTATTTAAGGCGTATACCCGGGTGTAATTGATGGAATGACGTACTCGAGGTTATTATACCGAAACGGGACGGAATTTGTGTATACTATATATAATCTTATAATTATAAGGCTTATGGTGGTGGGGTGATGATGCAGTACGTTATATGTACATTATACGTACGTTGAAGAATTCTCGTCACAGTATATTTTATACAAGTATAGCTGGCCCAAGCGTATAAATTTAAGGCATAAATTAACTGACGTTATTCGTCCTGATTCTTTTTTTTGTTGAAGCCGCACTAGAGTGGTCTTCATTGTAATGACGAATCCGGCAACTGTTGCCGGGAGGGTGTATACGCCGAGATAATGGTGCCTATTAATCTTATAACACTGAGATTTAATCTTTCCATGGGTGAATATAAAACAAGTGATCATGATTGCAAAGAATTTACCCGCGCGTACTGCATACTGCAATCCACTCGATTCATTGGTTTAAAGCACTAGTGATTTAATGGTGGGGCCGCAAAACGGAGAATTCATCTCGAATTATACGCAACACACATACAAACCGGCCGATACGGAGTATATGCATGTACTAAGCCTTCAACAGGCTTTGGTGCACCAATTATTGTTGTATTATTGACACGTGGCGGACCGGTGCACCCATGGGTACCGTTCGTTCCTTGCCTATAGCGGGGGGGGGGGGTTATGCGGCTTGCGGTCGACCAGTACGTATAGATATATATTCAACAATTTATAAACCCTCTCGAGTTCAACAAACTAGTGTCGATCCTGAAAATTGTAAACACAGACATGCAAACTTAACTTCAGGGTCAATTCGTTATAATAAGTTTCTGCAATGCCGCTCTCACTACTGGTGTGCAGCGCGTGACCCATAACCACGTGAGCAAGAAACTAAATCGGAGTTCCGAAACTTCCCAAAATTTTTTTTTTCACACACACACACTCTTGTCGCCAGAACGAAATTTTTCATAACCCACAAAAATACATTATACAATGTTCACAAGCTTGGTGCGCCAGTCACAGCGCAACTTACTAACCACCACACAATGCCGGCATGCGTCCATCATGGGCTCGCTAGCACCAAACTCGGGGTCCACACGTAACGGCAAACGGCTAGGTCGAGGTCCAGGTTCCGGCAAGGGCAAAACCTCTGGACGAGGTCAAAAGGGTCAGAAGGCCCGATCCAGTGTGAAGCCATGGTTTGAAGGTGGTCAAACGCCAATCTACAAGATTTTCCCGAAATGGGGTTTCAACAGTCAAGTCGATCAACCACAGTACGTGAACTTGGACCGCATTCAAGAGTACATTGAACAAGGCCGACTAGACGCTTCCCAACCAATCACCATGAAAGAACTCTACCGAACTGGTCTATTCGGCACCATGAAACACGGCGTCAAGGTCCTAGCTGGGAAATGGCCACACAAGTTTACGTTCAAGGTGGACCTGTCGGCATCTAAAGCTAGCGAACAAGCTATTCAGCGAATTGAAGAGCTTGGCGGCTCTTTCACTGCCCAATACTACACTCCATTCGGTCTACGTGTGTTGACCCGCCCAGAAGCCACCTTGCGCAAGTTTGGCCGAATCCCAGTCCGGGCAGCCCCAGTCGGTCGAAAGCATATCGAATACTACCGTGATCCAGAGAATAGAGGGTATTTGGTCGACGCGCCAAACCCACCTGGCATCCGTCCAGAGTTTGTCAAGCGTGTCAAGCAGAGTCCATTGCTGTCAAAGTTGAAGGAATTGGAAGCAAAAGAACAGGCAGAGTTTTCCGGGAAGCAAGGCTATTTGGATTCCAAATAGTAATAAAACAGATTGTATATATAATAATAATAAATAAAGCTAGTCTTTACCATCCCGAAAAGTCGGACTTCCCGATTGATGTCAGCTTTGCTCTTTTCTTTCTAGTTGGTGGTGGAAGATGAGAGAACTGAGGCTTTTTGAGCCCCTTCCCGATTGAAGAAGGACCGGCATCATCACCGGCACGTTTCAAAAACGGCGCATCGTCTTCTTCTTCTACTTCATTTGCCGGCTTTTTTTCCCACAATCCACCTTCAAACGGGTCTTCTTTGATTGTTACTTGAAGCATTCTAAGCGGCTGACGCGGGGCTTCATTTTTATCCACGTCCACAACTTCTAGTTTATCCAAAACATCCAGCCCGCCAACTACTTTCCCAAACACTGTATGCTTGGTGTCCAGGTGCGTACATGAGCGATATGTGATGAAGAATTGTGATCCGTTTGTGTTTTTGCCCCGATTCGCCATGGAGACGATACCACGCCCTTCGTGTTTGTTTATAGGCGAGTTTATCTCGTCCTTAAACTCATGACCAAAGATGCTTTCTCCACCGGAGCCGGAGCCAGTGGGGTCGCCAGTCTGGACCATGAAATGCTTGATATTTCGGTGGAAGAGCAGGTTATCGTAATACCCGCTTTGGGCAAGTTTGGTAAAGTTGTAGACGGATTTGGGCGCGTAAGTCGGGTTCAGCTCGATTGTCATGTCACCATATTTCGTCTTGATGATGGCGTACCCCAGCTTTGTAAACTTTTTGGGCTTGAGCAGTTCCTCGATTGACACGTCCACGAACTGAGACTCAACGTGCGGCGCTAGAGCCGTCGACGTCAGGCTGCCAGCGACATGATGCGTCGTGATTCTACTTTTTGGCCGGTTATCAGTACTTTCTTCTTGCTCTTCCTCGCGTTTGCGTTTGATGATGGGTTTTGCAGGCGCTGTTTGGCGGTCTGTGCCTACGCCAGCGCCGCCAATCAGCTTGATGACATTATCTTTGGTGAATTCCTCGTTTGAGACAAGATCATGCCAGTTTTTCGCTTTAATGTTGTTTTCCCGGATCGTGTCCATAAAGTACACGTTCCCGCTCGTCCACACCACCACCGCATCGCTGAGCCGCTGGAACGGCTTTAGCGTGACTGGGTCCGCGTACTTTCCATCCCCGTTCTTGTGTACTTTAAGCTTGACAAAGTCCTCCCCGTATTTCACTCTGGAAGTGGGGCTTCTACTGACTGGGTTGACTTTGTGCTTGTTGATGTAGGGCATTAGGTTCTGGAGGTCAAAAACATGACCGTGAGTGTCCACAACCCCCGACCCTTCAGTAATGGGCTGCTGACTGATCCCGCACGTCCAGAACGGTAACACTCCCGCTTGCTGCTGACGGAGAAGGTCAACATTGTTTGGCGTGGCCGAGTCGGACCGTTCGCTTTGCGTGATGTACAGCTTGTCGGTGTTTTTGCCCATTGGATTGTTGAGTGAAAATAAGTGAAGAAAAAATACCATTTGGGATCAAGTGGGCGCCTTCTTCTATACGAAATACGAAACAAAATACTTTCCAAATTTTTTTTTATTCATTTTCAATACTCTATTAAAACGCTTATTACTGCTCCATCATCCCGTCCACACTCTCTTCCAACCTTTGCCAAGTCTCTTCCCGCTGCTGTTTCCGCTCTTCAGCCTCAGCGCGCGACTGCCGGTACATGATAGCACACTGATCGTACAAGACTGGATGCGCCTCCATAAACAGTTTTGTCGCGTTGAAAATCATTGAATGAATGGTTCGGTTCCAATGGCCCGACATGTTTTCATGCAAGGCACTAAACACCAAAGGTAGAATCACGTCCGAATTGTCAGTGACCAACGAGCAGAAATACTCGTGGGTCCAGTAATACAAGGCCCGTTCAGCAACCTGGAAATGCGGCGAAGAGATGCACTTTGCGAGCTGAACAAACAATGGCACTTGAATCTTGACAAACTCTGCCGGCTCAATGACTTCAAAAATGTCTTCAATCTCAATCAAAAACATGACTTCTTTAGGACTGGATACCTTTGGCCAATACTTCAATAGCCCCAAAATGACCTCTTCAGTCAGGCTAGGGTCCTTTTCCAAAAACTGCACCACACAGTACGCCAACTGCGAGTGGTATAGAGACAGCGCACGCGGTTTGTGCAGCGGTATCAAGGCTCTGCTCAGGAATATCTTGTGCTCCTCCTTTAGCGGCAATGCAAACCCATTGATAATCGAACCAAGGATTTCTAGCAACTCGGAAATGCCATTGAACCGCTCAGTCTCGTAGATAAACTGGAAAAAGACATTGTTGATGGACCGCCGAATAAAAGCTCGTAGGTTGAGAAACTTGCCGTAGATTCGATGCAACGTGGTTTTGAGGCAGTCTCGTTCTTGCGGGTCCTCGCTATCAAACAACGCCAGCAAGTTTAGCACAAACGAGTGGTCAATGTATTGCTTGGCAATGACATGGTTGAAATCGCTAGATGCAATGAACCGCAAGAAGAAATCGTAAACTAAGCTCATGTGCGGCCATGATACTTCAGACACGGGCTCGTCCTCATCTGGGTCATATAGCTCGCCAACCGGGTTCACTGGCGGGGGGATTGGCCGAAACAGGTTTTTGGAAAACATTTCCACAACGCTGCCATACATTTCCTCCGTGATTTGGAAATGGTTGGACGATACAAAGTCAATCATCTCGTGCAAGGCCACCCGTTTAACCTCCTTGGACATCATATCACTAGACGGCTCGCTAAAGTCAAAAATAACCTTGCACTGGTCGCACTTTTGCAAAAAGAGGGGTGTCCATTCGTCAGAGCTCACGTCGTCGAATTCCGGCAGCCGTTGTAGCTCACGCTGGTCACTAATCTCAAACCGCGATGAATTATGTCGTTTCGGCACCTTGATCCCGTCAATGGCCCCCAATCGATCCATCGTCATTCGGTCAGGAGAAGACGAGCTGCCGTGGTGTTGCGGGCTTCCCGGCGCCGACGACACGCTGTTCTTTAACATTTCCAGGTCGTTTGGCATTGTTTCTGTCGACCCTGGTGGCGGAGGGTGCTGAACCGAATTTGTTGGACTCACCACCAATGCTGGCGGCGGTTGTTGTTGTTGTTGTTGTTTTTGCGGCGTACTCGATGGTTCTCCGTTATTTGGTGCTGCTGTGGTAGATTCTGTTTGTTGTTGTTGTTGTTGTGCGAGTGATGCTGAGGTGACCATGGCAGGCGGTGCAGGCTTATTGTTGGCGTCTTTACCGTCACGATCGCTCTTGCGCGCAGTGACACCGCTGCCGGTAGAATTGTCCATCGCTTCAGGTCGTAGTTGCTCGCTGCTGCTCGATTTGTTTACCTTTTCTTCTCGTTTCCGACTCGACTTGCTATCCCCATGAGACTTTGAACGGCCCAGCTAATTAAAGATAAACATTGTTAGCCAAACACGCAATTTGTGAGTGTGTTGAGAGAGAGGGGGGGGGAGGTTGAAACGTACCCGTTTAGTCCATCCTTTCATCATCTTGAACGAAATATTGATAGAATGTGGTTGTTTCCTTCAATTTTTTTTTTTTTTTTTTTTTTGTTTTCCTTTCTTCTCTTCGTTCGGCACTAGTCGTATGTGTTATAAGTAAGTTAAGGGGAATGGGATTGCGCGAGTTTGCGAAAAATTCGAAGAAAAAAAAAAAAAAAAATTTGGGTTGGAAAGTTTGAACACGAAAAAAAAAAAAAAGAATAACAACACAAACAAAACTCCCAATGCTTTTTCATTCACGTTGATGGAGATATTAGACCCGACCCCCCTACCAGCCTTGTATATTTATCTAGACTTGATCAAATCATATCATACCAAGTCGCAGTAAAAAAACCTGAGCTCTCGTAAAAAACCCCTGATTGGTCTAGATACGTGGCGGCGGTTCTGCATACTAGTGCGTATTTGCTGATTGGTCCTGTGGAATTGAAAAAGAACAGCGAGACATCATTTTTCAGGGGCATTTTCACTCGCTCTCGCTTCTATAGCTTGTTTTGGGGGTTTCATTGCTAATCAATCGTCCGTGGATCCAGCTAATGAGAAAACCCGTCCTCATGGACCCGGGCCCCCCTCTGGTGAAGCCTTACTGCTGGCCGGCTCATTGCAAAAACCGGTTTAAATTCAATTGGTTAATTAAGCCTTGGACCATCGATCGGCCTCGGGAGTGGTCGTGTTGGGTTGGGAGTTTTAGATGGCTATACACAGTCCACAGCCGCACCTTCTTTTTTGTTTATTTATCAGCCAGACTGCTAAAGCTTGCAATATTCTAATTCCGTCTGTCGGCAGCTGGGTAATTGCAAAAAAACGTATTGGTTCTTCAATATATATTTATTGTCATAGTTTTCTAAATACTCCTTCTTTTCAAACCGCCGTGATTTCGGAAAGACCCTCTGATTCATTCAATTCGTTATTTTCCATCTCAATATCATTGTTGGTAATATTCATATCGTCGCCATTCATCTTGTCCATAACCTCTTCCGCCGCGCTTTGAGAATTCACCGTGGCGGTCAAGTCAGCCAACCGTTTCAGGGTAGGCACCTGTAGCCAGCCTGGAATGTACGACTCGATTCGTTTCAACACACGGGGTTCCAAAATCTCAAACAGCCCGCTATCATCTAGAGGAATGGCTTCCAGCAAGAGTGTATTGTTGTTATCATTCTTGACCTTTGAAGCGACTGCGTTCAAAATTTCCGTGCTGATTGGAGGTTCGTAATCAGCCACCAAGTACTGGTTGATGAGCTTTTGAATCTGCGCCGGGGTTAGAGTCCAACAAATATCATAAATAATATCAATATCTTCCAACGACGACTTTTTGAGCTGGAGAAGCTTGACCGATTGCATAATGTGTTCCAGTCGGAGCACGCCCTCGGCAACTTCATGCGCTTTACACCACTCTTCAACACGCGTGATGTTATAGTTGATTTGAAGACCACGCTTCCACGACAAGAAGGATCGTCGCATCAACAAGTCGTTAAACGCCTTGACACCAACAAGCTTGAGCAGTTCCATGATTGGTTGTTTGATAAACTCGGGCTCGAGATAGTACGCGTCCATGGCCTTGTACACCTTATTAAACAAGCTCAGCAAATCGTCCATAGACGCAGAGCTGTTACTAGTAAACATTTTGGACAGGAAACGCGTGTTTTCTTGCGTAATAAAGCCAGGCAAGGACTGGGACATGACAATGGCAGATACAACCATCTTGTCCAGCACCTTTTTAATCTCCTTCATCCAAGTATGGTAAATGTTGAATTCCAAGTTTTCCAAATCATGCTTGACAATGGACACTAGACGACCATACTCTTGAAACTCAAACTCGCCCATCTCGTCAAGCAGCGCTTCGTTTTGGACAATGTTGGCCTCAGCAAGACAGATAAACGAGTAAATCTCGTGCACGTTGGAGATCCAAAACGCACCTGGGTTGATAATCTCCTCGCCAGTGTATTTCATAGTGGAGTCTTGAATGGCCTGCATGACTTGGCCAAGGAACCGTTCCGATTCCTTGACAAACCCTAGCCGCCACATTTCACTGGTAATCAAGTTGATGATATTGGCAGGGAACAAAATCTCCTTGCTGGTAATCTTTTCAGTAGATGACGGCACTGGAAGCTTCAAGTTGAACACAAGCCCTTGAATGACTTCACTAAACAACACCTTTTCGTCTTCCAACAGTCGCTCAATCTCACCATTCAGTCCCAATGACGAGATGGAGATTTCGGTAGACGACGAGTACTGCCGACGGTGATGATCGTTTGCCGCGTTTGAGTTTGGAATGGCAATAGAAGCCGGTCGTGGCGAGTAACCCTCCTTGAGGTTGTTGTAATTGTTGTTGGTTAAGGATCGTCGCTTTGGGTTTCGCTTCTTGTTGGTGGTCGTGGTGGTAGCCGCTGACATTGATGAAGCATTGATTGCCGCGTTTGACCCACCCAGCGACCGCAGTGGTTGCAAGGATGGAGCCATGGCCGCAGCTGTTTGCTGAATCTTGGCCGCGTTTTCCAAATCCTCTCGTAGCTGGCTAATAGTCTCAGTCAACGAAACTTGATTGGCTTCGTAGTCCTTAATAAGCTTGGACGAGTCGTTAATGGCTTGATCCTTGGATTCAAGTTCATTTCGAATCTTGTCAGTTTCCTCAGTCAGGTTGGTGAGCTTGACCACAGTCTTGTTGTACTCTTGCTGCACGCTGGTCAGGTTGGCTTGAATCTCTTCAATCTGGGCCACGTATTGGTTCTTGGCAGCGTCGTTTTCCTCATTCACCTCCTTGAGCTGGTCTTCAGCATCTCGGTGCTTTTGCTGCCATTGTGAAATCTGCTGCTGCATGGAATCCACAGTCTGCTTCATCTTCTTGTTTTCTTGTTTTCGAGTAGCCAGCGATTGGGTAAGCTCCACAACCTTGTTTTCAAGCTGGTATTGAACCTCCTTGTACCGGTTAATGCTCTTGGCTTCAACCTGCAGCTTCTTCAAGCTTTGAATAGCTTGTCGCCGTCTCACTAGAGACTGGACAATAACAACCTTGCGCAACTCGCCTTGATACCATTTTCGAGCCGAATGCCCTCGCCAGTTTCGTTGCAGACAAGTAGCGGCGGTGGCGTATCGTTGGGCAAGCAGTGTTTTCCGGAGTACAAACCCTCGGCATACTCGTTGCAGCTCGGTGATGGCGTGGTGTGTTTTTAGGTATTCTTGGCGTTGATTGTAGCCTCTCCAACGCTTTTGAATCACCACTGCGGCTCGAGACTCGCGTTGATCCTTGTAAGCCATCCGCGCAATATGACCACGAAACAAGGCTTGTGATTTTGTAACCGAATCCATAATAAGCAAATACTTTTTCCGCCAATACACCATCCGCAAATTCTTTTGAATCACCACCGCACAGTCGTTCAACCGGTCGCTTCGTAGCTTTTCCAAATACGCCAGCATACCAGCTCGGAAAAAGATTTTCGTTTTACCAAGCTGGTACTTGTCAGACTGGGTGATGCTCTTTTTCAAAATCTCGTCACACATTTCCTTAATCTTGGTGGACCATTGATTGGATGGGACAAGCATGTAATACCGCGAGGCAAACTCTTCATATGTCCATCGAGTCGGGAACCCAGCACACGAGATGCGAATTGTTTCCAATACACCACACGCCCGCAGCTGGCTCAGCACCATTGGCCCGTGAAACTGCCACGCTGCTTTTTCGTCGTTTGGCTTGATACATCGGATATAATGCACATTTGTAGAGTTGATAGTGTTCATCAGCTCAATCAAACTACCTTTAAAGATGGAGCCCAAAGTTGGTTTCCGGTTAACGACTCGCCCCTTTGGAGCAGCAGCCGACCCAGCGGCGGTAGCAGCAGCGGCAGCAGCGTCGGCAGTCTTGGCACATGCCAGCACCATGCTCAAAAACTCATTGGATGAAGCCGTCAAGACTTCAATCAATTCATCTGGGACAGTGTCTCGGTTCTTTTCAATAAACCCTTCGCCTTCGTATGACACTTCCATGGCGTAATGGTTGACAATAAATGACGAGTTTCCAAACCGCGGCTTTTTGAAATACTTGTTGTGTTCAGCCTTGTCAAAGTTTTGGTACAGCTTTTCAATCCACGACTCGTCAGACCCAGCTGGAAGACGCGATTCTTCATCAAGCAAAGATAGGATACCCATCTTGGCTTCAATCAGCGTGATACAAGGCTGATTGTCGCTAAAGTCGATAAACGTCCAGTTAATCTCCTCACGCACATACTCGTCTTGTTCGAGCTTGAAAACGTGCTGGTTAAACTCTTGTTGAAGCTTTTCATTGGCATAGTTGATGCAAAACTGTTCAAACGAGTTCTTTTTGAAATGTTCAAACCCATAAATATCCAAAACACCAATAAATGACGTTATTCTAGCCTGGACTTCTGGTGGGCACAGCCCCTTGTTGATCAAGTCGACAAGCCAGTCAAATAGCAATGAGTATACATACTTGGCCACCGAATCTCGCACCACAAACGCTTGCTTTTGGTTCAAGTTGGACACAATCTTTTCGCTTCGAGTAGTAATCTGCTTCTTGACAATCCACTTGGCAAAGTTGGTGGCATCTATACCCAGCAACTCGCAAGCCTTCACCAACGAGGGGTCGTCGCTAGCCAAAATGGCATCTGTCCGTGTCGCGGTGATTTTGATATTACCAATATGCAGCAGTGCAGCCAGCACTTTAAAAACCTGCGACTGGACATCTTCATTAACGCCAATAGTAGCCAACGCTTGTCTAGTCGCGTCAAACTCTGCCTTGTCGTCAACACCAACAATCTGCGGATCTCCGCCTTGGTTCAAGTAGTCAAACTCTGATGTAGGTAGCAGACCAAACTCTTCCTTCTCTTGAGCAGAGGCGCCGGCACAGAGCTGGTAGAAAATGTGGTAGTTTCGTTCAGTGCTAGGCTGGAACACCAGTCTAGACCGTTCAAGAAGATATGTACGAATCTTGGCACCAATAATGTTAATCTCCTTGTCAAACAAAATCTCCAGGTATTTACCAAAACGCGAGGAATTGTCGTTTCTAGTTGTTTTGGCGTTACCAAACGCTTCCATAATGGGGTTTGTAGCCAGAATCTGCTCTTCAGTCTCGCTCAGCGCATCATGGTTGTTGTGAGAGTGGCTCTTGTGCGCGTGTCTAGGGTGATCGGGATCTTCCACAGTAGCAAAATACCGCATAATGTACTTTGCACTGACAGTCTTACCAGCACCACTCTCACCACTCACCACAATCGTCTGGTTCTTGGAGTCTCGCAACATGCATCGGTACGCATCTTCGGCAATGGCAAACAAATGCGGTTCAAGCTCGCCTCGCCGTTTGCCACTGTATGCTTGAATGATATCGGGGGTATACAAATTATCCACTCGCTGGAACGGGTTCGTGGCGATCAGCACGATACCCGAGTAAGTGTAAATGTTCAGCTGACCATACCGCATGCGAATCGCGTGCAGAACAGCTGGTTCGTTTAGATAAGAGAGACTAGTCAAATCCTCAGTGGCTTCCAAGATTGGCGGATTTCGTAACGGCGGAAGCTTCTCGCTATTACTTTCGATATCAGCTGTGGTAGTGTTGACCGTTGATTCCTAAATTTTAAAAGCCGTTAGTACTGCGTGTTTCAAAAAAAAAAAAAAAATTCCTCATACCTGTCCATTCTCCAGCTTCAAGGTCAATACCACGGCACTGTCTTGAACGTCCTTGGACGCAACTTCAGCACCAATCCACCCTTCTTGTTCGTCTTGTACCCAACATCGGCTATATTGTTTGGTGGTTAGCACTGGTCTTTCCCAGGGGGCTGCGAAAAAAAAAAAACAACACAAAAAACGAAACTACCCAACGACAGCCCTAAGCGCCGGGCCAAATCGAATCGAAACCAGACAGCATCTGCAGTTTTTTTGTCAATTTTAGGAATAGAATACTTACGTTCCAGCGTCGTATGCCGAAACCATCTTATTTTCAGGTTCGGTCGTCGTTGTGTTGGCGTGGTGGGTGAGTGGGTGTTTTTTTTTTTTATTGATTTGGTTTGTTGTTGTTGTCGGTTGGTGATGTATTAAGCGCCTGTCAGAAAGTTCCACGTTTTTTCTCTCCAGGCAGTAAAGTATGTTTCAACAAAAATGTATATAGAACCAACCTTGCTTCGTCTTATTTTCTTTTCGTGTTAATTTTTCAAACCTTGAAACGATTCAAAAAGATGGATTGTTTCTTGTTGATGATTGGGTAGGTAGGTGGTGGCGTAGTTTGAAGTGAAAAAGTAAAAGTCGAAAGAAAGCAAGGGGGGAGTGGAATGGAAGGAAGAAAAAAAAAAAAAGGGAGAGATGCAAAAAAAAAAAAAAAAATTCCCTTTTCCCACTAGCGACACGTTCAACATTCTATAATGCCCTTTAGAGAGGAGAGGAAAAACACGGGGCCGTTTTGAATTTCACAACTTTTTTTCAGATTTCGCTTCGCTGCGACCCGTTCTCCTTATAATCCCGGGACGGTATATACACATGCATACGGGCCCCTCAGATGATACAAATGATGGGCAGAACAAAATACAATTTACAAGTTTTATTATCAAAATAACCCTAGCTATGCACGGTTTGTCGTTCAAAGTTCATCCCTCGGGCTTGTCGTGCGTCTAATAGCGCAGCCAGCCGTCGTTCTCGGAACACCAACTGTCGCTTACGGACATTGTCTACGACCAGACCAATGCCGATAAATGCTACTGCCGAGTACATGTAACCCAGTGGACGGAATCGAAGAGGTTGGCCCTGGATGCCACGAGCTAGGTGATGCACACCGCCGCCTAATCATCTCAAGTTAGTACTGATCGTCTTCACTACCGTCGTCCAAAACATACCCACTAGACCCCAAGCTGTCAGATCAGAATAAAGACCCATTGTTTTTTGATAGTTTTGTCGTTATAGGAAGAAAGGAAAGAAAAAAAAAAAGTGGGAAAAAAAATTGGCTTCAATGTGATTGGGAGGTTTCGTTTAAGCGGCGCTTAAAGCCCAACCCCCATCACCAACCAGCAGACACTGCCCAAACCAATTCACCATGGCTATAAACCCCACTGAATGTCATGTAATACTTGTTTTTTTTCGTCTTTTTCGTGGTATAAATACATATTTAGGTCTCGTCGTTGTCGTCGTCTCGACGTCGACTCAATTCGCACCTGGTTGGGAGTCGGAGTTCCGATATTGTTTTGGCTCTACTAACAGCTGGGAAAAAAATTCGGACAGTGACTGACACACACACCTCAAGGAAGAAAAAAAAGATCCGTAAGAATGGGTGACGAGCAGGTATCCGCCAAGGATCTAAAGGCGCAGAAAAAAGCTGAAAAGGCGGCTAAACGCGCAGCAAATAAGGAATCACAAGGTCTGCCAGCGCAGACCCGTACTCAGAACGCCTCGTCGTCCTCGCATCATCATCACGGGTTGTCTGGATCAGCACGACTGACACCAGGCGACAAACGGATGGCACTATTCGACCATCTTGAGCAGGCGGGACGAACATCCACACTGACTGCTCCCAAAGAGGTCCACCCGGCTATTCTCAAACTTGGCTTGCAGATCTCATCGTACAAGGTCATTGGGTCCACTACTCGGTGCCGGGCAATGCTTGAAGCGTTCAAGCAGGTGATCAAGGACTATGAAACTCCAGAGGGGACGAGCTTTTCGCGGCATTTCCAGTCAATCCTGTCCCAACAGATTGATTTTTTAAAATCGGCCCGGCCATTGTCAATCTCCATGGGCAATTCGATCCGGTGGTTGAAGCAGGTGATTTCAAAAGTGTCCATTGATATTACAGAACAAGAAGCAAAGGACCAACTAATAGAAGATGTGGAAAATTTCATTCGGGAACGGATTGATCTCGCGGATCAAGTGATTGTGGAGTCAGCCGCGGGAAATATCGAAGATGGCGACGTTATTCTAACCTACGGGCACTCGTTGACGGTGAAGAATGCATTCTTGAAAGCCAAGGAACAAAAGAAGCAATTTTCGGTCGTGGTGGTAGACTCTCGGCCGCTTTTTGAAGGCAAGAAACTAGCCATGGAGCTGGTTGACGCTGAAATTCAATGCTCATACGTGTTGATCAATGCATTGTCGTATGTGATGAAGGACGTGACGACTGTTTTCTTGGGTGCGCATTCCATGCTGTCCAACGGGCTGTTGTACGCACGAATCGGCACAGCCATGGTGTCAATGTCGGCAAAGACGCAAAACGTGCCGGTTCTGGTACTTTGTGAGTCAATCAAGTTCACTGACCGGGTCCAGCTCGATTCCGTCACATACAACGAAGTCGCGTCTCCAGACCAACTAGTCAACATTGCCGTTGACCCTGAAAAGTACCATGTCGAATCTCCTGGGCTACGTAAATGGAAGGAACAGTCCAACCTGGGCATTCTAAACATTCTCTACGATCTGTCTCCAATGGGCACTATCAAAAAGGTCATTACTGAGCTAGGCTCCCTGCCGCCAAGTTCTGTTCCTGTAGTCTTGCGAGAGTACAAATATAGTAGTTAGATTTCATTAGAGGTCATTAAATATTTACAGTGAAGAAGAAAAAAAAAAAAAAAGTGACTGGTTTTTTTTGCTCTCTCATTTCAATAGATCCTTCAAGCTGTCGCCGCCATTCTTTACTAGCGTGGACCGGATAATACGAGGGTCAGACCGTAGCGCACGTAACACTTCACGTTGGACCCCGGCAGAGGAGTCAAATTTGAGAGCAAAGTGGGCGCCGACTAGGTGCGATTGTCGCTCCTTGTTGATAATCCTTGGTAATGGTCGCACCCCCCAGTTTTCCACCTTTCGGACCACACCTCGGTTATTCACAACAAGCTTGCCGACTAGACGACAAACTTCACGTGCATCCATAACTCCCATATCCCCCGCATACCGCGCAATAGCAACTACCTCGTAAAGCATTTGTAGTGTTTGTGTTTGTGTGTGTGTTTGTGTGTTGTTGGGTCGGGTTCGGGTGATGTGAAAAAAATTCAAGTGCTCTCTGAGTATGCTCCCAATTGATGCGAGTGCGGCGGCGGCGGTACAGATCACGTGATGGACATATCATCATCCAAACATAGCACTTGGCTAGTTCGTTTTGGCGTTAACGTTGTTGCAGAGTATAATAAAAGTATATAACCTTGTCCGTCCCACATTCAATTTTTTTTTTGATGTCCCCCCGTATTTCATCTCCGCAGCTCAACTCGCACGTGAGGTTTAGGTCACGTGTATATCCCCCTCGCGCGCCACTTTTGCCTTGTTTGCACGAGATCCCAAAAAGGCCCATACGTAGATGTAACAAAAACTATTATAAAAGCCCAAACCTCAATAGCATATGATTGAAGATAGCTCAAGTCTTTTCTGGATTTTTGAAACCGCACACTTTGTAGTGGAATAGCTTTTCAAAGTTTTCACGCCGCGTTACAAGGTCAATCTGAAACAGTGCAGTTGGGGTCAACTACTATTTCACCAGTCTTGAATTAACTGTAATAGTGCTACCGTTATGAAGAATAAATTCACGTTCCAAGAGGGCAGTAATGTATGAAAGGCACAAGATTAGTCTATTCTAAAATCACACACGTAGTACGCTAGAAGAGTAGGAAAAAGAATGGGAATACATTACCTACCCGGGCAAGACCGATGGGTATGCTTTTTGTTGATGAGTTCCAACTTGCTCAGTGCTCTAGAGACCCGAGTCGATTTTTTTTTCTCCCTTCCCTTTTCCCTTTTCTCAACCAACCATAAAAAGAGAACCAAATCTCCACCTTTTTTTTCTTTTCTCTTTTCTCCTCCTCCATTAACACTTTAAAAGAAGAAATAAAAAAAAAATGTTGGCTTTCCGAACTGCTGCTACTCGATTCGCACCACGAACAATTGTGCGACCAACTGCATTCTCAATTGCTCGACGATTCATTTCCAACGAAATCAACAAGGAATCTGCGCCGTTCAAGTTTTCTGCAGACTCCAAGGTGCGATACACTGAAGACCACGAATGGGTGGCCTTGCACAGCGACGGTACTGCTTTTGTAGGTATCACCAAATACGCTGCTGATGCATTGGGTGATGCTACATTTGTTGAAGTGCCAGAAGCTGGCAGCTCAGTGGACAAGGGCGACTCAATTGGGTCTGTGGAATCTGTCAAATCCGCTTCTGAACTGTACAGCCCAGTCGATGCCGAAGTTGTAGAAGGCAATGCCGACTTGGAAGCCAACCCAGCTCTAGTCAATGAAGACCCATTGGGTTCTGGCTGGTTCAGTAAGATCAAGGTCAGCGATGCTGCTGAAATTGAAGAGCTCATGAACCTGGAAGCTTATGAAGATTTCATCAAGCAGGATTAGATTTGTACATGATATACGGGACACGAATTTTTGACTCTTTTTTTTTTTTTTTTTTTTCCTCTTTCTAAGACTTTTCAATTGTTTTGAAAACAGTAGTATCAGAATCTGAGCTTAATAAAGTAAAAAAGATCAGAACACTTTTTTTCCGTCAAATGTAGCATTCTCGTCAAGCTTTAAGATAGCGGGCTGAATATTTTTTTCTTGTTTGTTTTCCCATTTTTATTCCCATCTTAATTATATCCCCACTTTTCTTCTTTCTTCTTTCCACCCTCCCAACTCTCCACCACCACTCTATTCAACAAGATGGAACTATATGACGCGGAATATGACAAGAATAATGAGAAGCGGAGCAACTCAGCTGTCGAGACCACGTACACTGAGCAGCTAGTATCGCAGCTCCAAGTGCCGGAGACGGTGAATCGGGCCCGGCGGAACAGCAACATTGACGGTATCCACTCGGTGCTTTCGCCGAGCCATATCTCTCCAGCCCAGCTGTACTCGACAGACAGCGGGCGATTATTTCACGCGGGAAAGATTTGTATCGTGTTGGTCGGGCTGCCAGCTCGTGGCAAGACCCACCACGCCGTGGCGTTGACTCGATACCTGCGCTGGCTGGGTGTCAAGACGCATGCGTTCCACCTCGGCGATTATAGACGCAAACTCAGCCCCGATGACTTTAAAGTCCCCGACGACTACTTCCTAGTGAACGCGTCGCCAGAGACTGTAAAGTTTAGACAAGCCGTGCTGGATGCCTGTTTTGAAGACATTTTCAAGTTTTATGATAACGACAAGGGCCAGGTTGCAATCTATGACGCTGTGAATGCCACCGCAAAGGAGCGGCGTGCGCTTAAAGAAAGACTCGATTCGGACGGGATCCAGGCTCTCTTTGTGGAGTGTTTGTGTACTGACGAGCGGATCGTGATGCGGAATATCCGCGACGTTAAGATTGGTCCGGATTACCGCGAGATTGACTTTGAAGAGGCTGTGAAACACTACCTACGGCGTATTGAAATGCGCATCCCAGACTATCAAACAATCAACGAAAAAGAGCTGAGCTATGTTAAACTCATCAACGTGACGGAACGGTGCGTGATTAACAAGGCCCAGACTGGCTATCTAATGAACCGGATCCTCTTTTTTTTGATGAACACGCAAATCAAAGTGGGGTCCATCTTCTTTGCACGGGCCGGCCAAACCGACACGGAAAACTCGTACCGAAACGACAACCCTCTATCCGATCAAGGGAACGCATACGCGCAAAAGCTCAAAGAGACAATCTACCAACACCTAGACGAGCGCAAAGAACGGATTAGACAGCTACACGAGTCACAGAATATCGACAAGAAGCTGATGAGCAGAGTAAAGTACGATCACGAATCCCCGCCGCAACCCATCGTCTCGTTACCGCCGCCCACTTCAATCCCGCCGCACGCCACACTCAGTGCGGCTCAACACAGAATGCTGGGAAGTGGTGCGGCGGCGGCAGCAGCGGGGGAAATTACGCCTCCAGTCACTTCTGGAAGTAGCACGCCCGTGTCTAGTGAAGACGCGCGGGCTGTATCCACCATCCGTGCCGATAACATTAATGAGCATGACAAGTCGAGTTTGATTGTATGGAGCAGTACGCGCCGGCGAACTGTTGAGACTGCGCAGTGTTTTAGAAAAGACGGGCTACGCACGTCTCAACGGATGCAGCTCAACCAACTGAACCCTGGTGATGCTGGGCTGGTCAAGGACGACCATGAGCTCAAGTCAAAGTACCCGGTGGAGTATGTCAACCACCACCGTGACCCGTACCACCACCGGTACCCACGCGCCGAGTCATACCACGATCTAGCGGTTAGAATGGAGCCCTTATTGATGGAGATGGAGCGGATCAGCGGTGATGTGTTGATAATCGCGCATGAGAGTGTGCTGCGGGTACTGTACGGGTACTATATGGCGCTATCAACCGACGAGATTCCGTTCTTGCAGTTCCCATGCAACGAGCTCGTGGAGATTCTCCCAAACGCATATGTCAATCAAGGTAACCGAATACCAATCCCAGACGTGCAGCCATAAATAACGATATATAAGGGGAAAGAACGCAAACCAAACCATGTATAACGTATTTAAACAAGAACAACAAAAATTTTCTTTCTTTCTTAAAAAAAAACCTTTCATACTACTCGACCTTAACAATGAGCTTCATCTTCATGCGCTGTTTGCGCCATTCCGAATACTCGTCGCGAACAAACGAGGCCTTTTCCCCAGCAGTATCTTTGATATAAAACCACCTGGCTGGCGGGGTGTCCAGTAGCAAATCCACAATGCCCAGATCGCGCAGCAACACTATTAGCATAAAGTATGCAATCCCAACCAGCACGCCCACGACGGCGCCGGCAATGACCTGTTCTGGCGAGTGGTAATAGAGGTATACGCGCGAATAGCACACCATCATGGCAATTGAGGCGAGAGAGATTCCCCGTAGCCATTTTTTACGAGTTGAAAAATGTCGTACCCGAAACTTCATCCACAGACAGATATACGTGGCGTAAAAAGCCATAAATTGGGCGTGAGCAGAGGGCATACCGTACCCGTCGCCAAATCGCGGTCGTTCTTCTTTAACAACCCTCTTGAGGTAATTGTTGACAATCTCACAGCCGATTTGGCCGCCTAGCATCAGAATCGTTTCGGCTTCCCGCCGGGATGTGATTAGGGTCGCATAAATCACTAGCAGGGTTTGAGGGGCGAGCGAGATCCAGGCAAACACCATTGACAGGATATCGTGTTCATTGTAGTAGACGTGGGTGAAGTCAAGCGACGCGATGCGGTGGTGTGTATGTGTATGTGAATAGCTAGACGGTTCGTGATGGCTGGCAATGGCGCCAAACCCGTCTTGAAGTTCCATGCCTAAATTGTTTCGTGTTTTGAAAAAAGAGAAGGGAAGAAAGAAAAAAAGTTATGAATGGGAAAAAGGGGGAGATTTTTTTTTTTTCCCTCAAATAAGAAAAAAAAGCGCCGACGTTCCGAGAGAGTGTGTGTGCCTGTCAATCACATATGAATAGAACGACACCGGGAAAATGCACCTCGGCCGGCGGCATTCTCAGCTCGAGGTCTATGACATTCTCTTTAAAATCGGCAGTACGTGGTCAATTGTATTGCATGTGCAATGTTTCAGAACGGTTCCTCACCTGTGTAATGTAGAACTCGGACGATATCGTGTTAATTGAGTCAATAGTCTATTTCTGGTGACATTTACTCATCACAATGTGCCCCCCACACGCGCAGTACAGATGACGTTAATGCACGGAAGGAAGGGTCGCGGACTAGTTAGCTATAGCAGACATATGTATATAAGGGTTTTGATGAGTGTTTCCCGTATCAGCGGTCGGCTGCTTTTTGGAAAACCTGTCCATTGACTCTGCTCCTCTGTGTGTGTGTATATATCAACATCATGGAAGGTCTCTAGCAAGAGGTCAAAACTGAATGCACATACGTCGATTTTCAATGTCGACGTATAATAAGGTCTGGCCTGGAAAGCGGATGTTTTTTTCTCCCCTATTTGTGGCGCCTAATGTTGGGTTAAATAATTGCGGCCTCCGAAGCTTAGACGCGGCATCACACACGGGTTTGGGCCGCATATATAAGCTAGCGCTTGTAGATATCAATCTCACTCCCCCTCCTCCCTCAAAGATGAACTTCCTATGGTCAGAGTCGGCACTAAAAACTAGAGGTTCGTTATCGTTCATAGTGTTGACTGTAACGTTTGCGATTTTCACTGATGACCTGCTCTACTGTATCATTGTTCCGGTGGTACCGTATGCGTTTGTAGATCGAATGGGGATCCCAGAGGACGAGATTCAGTCATGGGTATCCAGATCGCTGGCCATCTACTCGGCGGGGCTAATTGTCGGCTCGTTGGTGTTTGGATGGCTATGTGACAAGCTGGGCCATCGAAGATCATGTATGCTCATCGGACTGGCCCTGCTAGTAGCCTCCACCATCATTCTCTGCTTCTCCAAAACAATTGGAATGTTCCAAGTAGGCCGGGCTCTTTCCGGCCTGTCTGCCAGCGTGGTATGGTCTGCCGGGCTGGCGGTCATTGCCGACAGCGCGCCTAGTAACCGTGTAGCTACGATGCTTGCCATCCCCGGGATGGGAATGAGCATCGCCAAGTTCATCTCGCCCATGCTTGGTGGGATCATCTACGAGAAATCAGGATACTACCCAGTCTTTTACCTCTGTTTCGGGATGCTCGTGATTGACATTGCCCTGCGTCTGTTGATGATTGAAAAAACCGACCTCAATAAACGACTACAGCGTATGGGGGTGTTGGAAGCAGCGCCGATGGTAAAGGAAGAAGAAATTGGCAGGGAAACGAACCAATACAAGTCGTACCTGTTTGGCCACGAACTCCCGCCAGTGTTGACGTTGCTGGCATACCCGCGTATCTGGAACGGGCTGTTTCAGTCGTTTATGCTATCTTGGTTCACATCAGGTCTGGACGCAACATTAACTATCCACATGAAGGATGCATTTGGATTCAACTCTTTACAGGCTGGTGTAATATGGCTGGCAATTGCCATACCCTTATTTGCGCAGCCGGCAGCTGGATGGTTATGCGACAAGCTGGGTTCAAAATACGTCAACGCAGCGGGATTGTTAATAGCCACACCCATCTTTATCGTGATGCGAGTTCCTGATGAGAATACTACTGGGAAAATTGCCCTGTTTATTGTGCTGTTGGTGCTTCTGGGGTTCGCGCTCTGTCTCGTCTTTGCCCCAGTAATGTCCGAAATGACGTCGACAATCTTGTCGATCGAAGAGAAACAACCAGGCAAATTTGGCAAGAGTAAAGGGTTTGGACAGGCATATGGACTAATGAACGTGGCTGTGGCGGTTGGCGGTATTGCTGGCCCGTTCCAAGGAGAAGCCGCCAAAGCAGCTGGTGGATGGAACTTGGTATCGCTGACGTTTGGTGTCTTGGCCGCATTTACTGCTATCCCTGCGATTTTGTTTACGGGCGGCGACTTGACGCTCAAGTTTAGAAAGTCCGCATT
>JAJLUJ010000003.1:0-31980 GCA_030564235.1 Blastobotrys elegans
CTACTATGCTCCATCTTTAATAGCTTTGTGTCGTTTGTCGGCTTGCGCTATTAATGTATCATAGTTGATCGGAATCATCTGGTTTCCGAGTAGTCGTAAGTTTACGATAGACATATGCGCTTATAAGAAGAAGATAAACAGATACAGGTCGAAACGTTAATTATTTCCTACAGTAACTGTCAAATAACATTGAGGAATACGTTTTAATCATCAATTGTTAACCACTTCAACGTTCAGCCGGCGTTCGTCGCGTAAAACCCCCCATATTAGAATGGTCGTTAGACCGCACACATGAAAAGATGATATATATATAGTCCTTCTCTCCGGCCTTTAAACCCATCGGCGGGGCTCGGGATTGCCATTATCGTCGTTTACCTCGAGAAATCATTGACCAAGTATCATACCCTACTTGTGAATGCGTCCTAATTCTGACACTGACACTTCACCACATGTACAGAAACTAGTTTTCATATGCGGCTCACACCCACACACACACACGTGTATATTTAAGAATTCAACGGACGGCGCAGGTAGATATACTCACGTGCCCTTGTTATCGGCAGAATTGGTATGCTTCAAAACGGCAAACTAGTAGCGGCCGTGTCGGATGGCGAGTAAGCGTATCATCTTCCACAACCTGCTTACATAACCCACAGGTCAAAGCGATTTTGATGATCACGAATTTTTCATCCTCCCAACACACCCAACACCACATCAAACACGATTAAAACCCTCCACTCAAAACGCAAAGCGCAAAAAAAAAAATGAGCGAAGAGGTCAAGCAGCAGCCCGAAAAGCCCAAGCCCAAACGGGGCGGGTCAAAGCCGATTCTAAAGACGAGTGGGATTGGCCGGGTAGACAACAACATGAAGCAGACGCTGTTCCAGCCACCGGTGCCCATCAACCAGAAAAACTACTACACGGAGTATCTGAAAAAGGACGACCAGATCATGTTCTACCGAGACCTTGCCGACGAGCAAAAGCGCCTGAAAGAGTTGAAGAAGCAAAAGGAGGAAAAGAAGGCTGCCGGGATGGCGTCTACGGCAGCGGTGGAGGAAGAAGACGACCCGGCTACTGCTGCTGCTGCTGCTGCTGCTGCTACCGCTACTACTGACACGGCGCCGCAAGGATCCAAAACAATTGTCATCCACCCGGGCTCGCAAAACATTCGTGTTGGGCTTGCCACCCAGGCGTACCCCAAGACCATCCCCAATGTGATTGCCCATCGTGTTCGCGAACAACAAGAAGCAGACAATGACGACACGCCGGAAGGAATGGACCTGGACGATACCGAGTTTGATACTGCGCATAAACTCGTCCAGCATGATTTGACAACCCGGATGAAGTTCTACAAGCGGCGTATCCTGCCAAACTCGCATCAAACAACGTCCAACTACAACTCGCGGATGGAGTACGAGGAAATCCCGGACCATAACGATCCATACCGCGTCGAATGGACCGAATTGAACAGCAAGTCGCCCAAAAACTACTACACGGGTTTACAAGCGACGAGAATCGCGCCAGACTCCAAGCCCCAATACAAGCTAAAGTGGCCGATCCGCTACGGCATGTTCAATGAGAAGGATTACGACACGCCGCAGCAGGTTTTGGGCGACATTTCTCTAATCCTCATGGACGCGCTGCAGGCCAACCTCCAAATCAGCTTCAAGGAGTATAAAGAGTATAACGTGGTGCTGCTTATTCCCGACTTGTATGACAAGTCGTACGTGTCGAGCATGGTTGGGTTGATTCTGGAGATGGGGTTTGCCAACGTGGGGATTTTGCAGGAAGCGATGGGTGCAACGTTTGGCGCGGGCATCTCGGCGGCGTGTATTATCGACGTTGGCGCGGAAAAGTGCTCCATCTCGTGTGTCGAGGAAGGGATGGTCATTCCGGATTCGCGTGTCAACCTGCGGTTTGGCGGGAATGACATTACATCGGCGTTTATCAAAATGCTGCAAAAGTGCAACTTTCCGTATGATACAATTGACCTGACGCGGCAGTATGACTGGGATTTGGCCAATGAGCTGAAGCAAAAGTTTTGCACGGCAAATGATGCCGATATCGCAGTCCAACTGTACAATTTCTACCAGCGGGCGCCGCACCGTTCCACGCGCAAGTACCAGTTTAAAACCTTTGACGAGCCAATGCTGGCCACGCTGGGTTTGTTTTATCCACAGCTATTCCAGCTGAACAATAAAATCACCACCCGGTATAATTTATTCCCTCGAAGCATTGATATTTATGAGCAAGGTTTGCAGCCAAACGATCCAATCTCGGACGCACAAATCAACATTTGCCAGGGTTCGCTGGCTAGCGAGGGCAAGGCGTATTATAATAAGTCTGTGATTGTACCTAGCAGTGTGTCAGAAGAAGACTCGGCCGCCGCTACACCAGCAGAAGAAGGTGCTGCTGCTGCTGCTGCTACGACGACCGACGATAAGGATAAGGAAAAAGAGAAGGATTCGGATATACCAACCCAGGCTCAGGCGTTTGCGCAGGTGGACCAAACTGTGGTGCCATGTATCGGGCTGGACCACGCCATTATCGAGTCAATCACCAATGCGGTGCTGAAATCGCAAGGGTCAAAGGAGAATGCGTTTTATGAAAATTTGATGATTGTCGGGGGTGGTGCCGCGAAGCTGTCGGGGTTTAATAATTTATTGACGGATAGGATTAGCATGTTTGCTGGCAGACAGAATGAGGGGCCTGTAAAGCCATATACCGGCGAGATTGAAGTCATGCCCGTGCCAAGAGAGATGGATCCTGAGCTTATTACCTGGAAAGGCGGTGGTGTGTATGCAAAGCTAAAGATTGTGAATGAGATTTGGATCTCCGCGAGAGAGTGGGATTTGTTTGGCCCACGATGTCTGCAATATAAAGTCTTGTTTTTGTATTAAAAGAGTGGTTTTGCGATATAAAAGATGAAAATAAATTGTTTATTGTTGCGGAAAGTAAATGAGGAACATATGAGTATTATTGGCTAAGGTCGTTGCGTGGTTTTTTCCGGAGTTGCAGTACACTACCACTCCTAGGTTGATGTTTGTAAGGTTTAGGTTAACAATTGTCTCAATGGGGGCTTGTTTAATATTCTAGGCCAGTTAACAAGTACGCATTGCCTATTTTAAGAACTCAAAACACTAATTAACGGCGACCAATTCACCTCAATGTAAGGAACACGTTGATAAAGGCTCGTCTGGTCACCCCAGGTCTGAAAGCGCGATTAATATTGCACACAAGATTCTGCGTTGAATTTCCAACTGTCATTTGTAGAAGCCTATCCTTCAAATCTTCCATATCATTTCACGTTTAAGCGCAACTAGCATGGTCACGTCATCATCAATGAAGGGAAGGAAGTCTTGCAACATGTATTGGATCGATTGAGCCGCAAGCAAGCGCGTCCTGATATGCGCGTCGCGGAAATATTACCGTTTGGTATCGACAAGAAGTGCAACGCGTGCGGCGCACGCCTATCTTTCCGCCGCAACTTGTTGAACGACTTCCAAGCCATTATAGACGGTACGCGCTGACCGGGTTGAAAACCGCCGCGCCATATATCAGTAGTTTTGGGAGCGAACATCGGCTTTAAATTGGTCAGCGCGTCACCCTTCTCGCCTGGCTCGTGGAATTTAAACGGCTTTCAAGCACACCAGGCTTTTTCAACTACTTTGGGCCAGCGTCATATATTTGAGAAAATAATCTTCCCATGCTATCGCTCATTGTAATTGTTTGGAAAAAGATAAGATGACGATTATCAGGGGCCCGCCGCTAACTCGCACAACTCCGAAGGGAAGAAAAAAATAAATTAAAATGTATGCTAAGCGAGCCCTGACCATCGCATCTTCATTGTAACGCATCAAAATGCAACATCCCTCTCATCGCAGGAAGAAAGAAAAAAAAAAAAGGTTTCAAATGCAACATGGACATATCTTTACCGGTCGGTGGTGGCTATCTGACGATATCAGGACCCTGACAAGGCTATTTAATTATTATTCCAAAACATCATCACAACAAAACAAATTATTCAAATCAATTTTTTAAAAAAAGGTATTCTAAAGTGGCAATTCAAAAGAAACATTGACGTCAATATCTCGAGCTTGCTTGACAATGCTGCTCAATTGGCAAACCTTTTGAGCAGCCTCGTCCAAATCGGAGAACGAAAAGATCTTCAAGCCAGAGTCGTTGATAAGCTTTTGAGCTTCTTCCATGTTAGTACCTTGCAAACGAGCCACGATTGGAATGTTAATGTTCATGTTTTGAGCAGTGGCGATCAAACCCATGGCAATGTTGTCGCATCGCACAATACCACCAAAAATGTTGACAAAGATTGCAGTCACGCCTGGTTCTGAGGTGATCAATTCAAAAGCCTTTTCAATGGCCTTGGCAGTAGCACCACCACCACAGTCCAAAAAGTTGGCTGGGTCACCGCCATACAGCTTGATGATATCCATAGTGGCCATGGCCAAACCAGCACCATTAACCAAACACCCAATGTTACCGTCCAGCTTGATAAAGTTTAGACCAGACTTGGCAGCCTCGACTTCCTGTGGGTCTTCTTGGGTCAAATCTCGCCATTGCCAGATTTCTTGTTGACGGAAATCAGCATTGTCGTCAAAACCTAGCTTGGCATCCATGGCCAAAACCTTATTGTCGAGTGTTTCACTCAACGGGTTGATTTCAATCTGAGTCGCGTCCTTTTCTTCAAACAACTTGTATAGCTTCTTGACGGCATCGGCGGCTTGGGCCTCGGCCTTGGAGGAGAAGCCTAGGGATTTGGCCACTTGTTGAGCAATGTCGTCAGTGATGCCAGTGTTGATATCAATCTTGTACTTGTGGATTTGGTCTGGAGTCTCCTTGGCAACGGTCTCAATGTCCATACCACCTTGGGAGCTGGCCACAACCATTGGGGATTGGTTGCCTCGGTCCATTAGGATGGCCAAGTACGCTTCTCGTCGTACAAATTCACGTTCAACAATGTACACGGCAGTTACTTCCTTACCTTGTGGGCCGGTTTGCTTGGTCACAAGCTTGTGGTTTAGCATCTGTTCAGCGTACATCTTTGCCTCGTATGGAGACGAGATCATCTTGACACCACCCTTGAGACCAGAGTCAAAGGTACCCTTACCTCGGCCACCAGCCAACACTTGCGCCTTGATCACCATGTCTTCCATGTTGAGAGTTTTGGCAATTTCAGCAGCGCCCTCGGCGGTGGTCGCAGCATCCCCTCGTGGCACACCAATGCCGTACGACTTGAGAATGTTGGCAGATCGGTATTCGTGCAAAGACAATGCACGTTTCTGAACAGCCGGAGCTTGTCGTGCAATGGATCGAATTGACGATTTAAACATGGTTTTTGAAATGTATAATAAAAAAAAGGAGAAGAGGAGAAATTTATGACAATCTTAAGGGAAAAAAAAAAATTTGTGCTGTTCAATTGATACAAAAAAAATCGGAATAATGAGGGATGCGCACGCGAACCAGTCTCCCAAGCGCATATTTAACCGAGCTCGGCCGAAAAAAAAGCTATAGCTATATTTTTTCCAAGTGGAAAAAAAAAAAAAAAAATTTTTGTTGAGGAGAGAGAGAGAGACCAATCGCGGAAGAGAAAAAAAAAAAAAAAAGACTAGTAATAAACAATGGTCGACAAGGTGGACAAGCTGTCCGCGAAATACGCAACGTCAGTCAACAACGCACAGAACCTCATCTCGTCATGGCTGGCCAAAGACCGCCACTGGGATGAGTATAAAGAGGGCCACTCGGGTGGCAGTAATAGTAGAACCGCCTCGGCGTTAAAGCCGCTGCCCAATGCCTCACAGGGCTTGGGAGCAAAGCCCAAGCAGCAGTTCAACAGTCAACTGACCACCGTCAATAGCTCGCACTCGAATAAAGCACTTGACGCGTTGAAAAAGAAACATCAAAAGAATGAACTTGTCACAAGACGAGCCCAGAAAGCGGATAAACCTGTTAGTGGCAGTGGCAGTGGCAGCGACAGCGACGATGAGGAAGAACACACCCGGACCCGGTCATCAATAAACAAACGACAAAAATCAGCATCCTTCTTGGATGCTTACAAGTCTGGTAAAAAACGCAAAAAGAACTAAACCCATGGTAACATGTGTAGTACCAATCCCACAGTTGGCACGACGAACCACGAACCACGCCATTTATCCCGTTCCCGTAAAACAAGAATAAACGGGTCGAGACAAAGTCTCGTTACCTGGATTGCAGTTGGTAGACAAGTCTGCGCTGCTACTTGCTCGAAGCGTCATATTTCAGAACTAGTTGGAATGTATATATGGATTGATTGTATTTTTAAGCAAATATTGTCTTCTACTTACCCCGCATCAGGTATTAGTGCGGCTCGGTACGAAACGTGCCAATCACCCCTACACGCGTCTTCACCGTCTAGAACCTACCAATGAGCATTGTTGATGCATGACCAGCTCCTATTGACTGGCGATGGTGTGCCAGGTCAACGTTTACCTGCCATGGTGACCGGTCTATTTATATATATATATACATAGCACCACTCCCTGTCTAGTGCTTCCTCAATTGGTAGAGTTTCAACATTACCTATTTAGAAGAGAAGAAGCTGTGCGGGATAGAGATATATGGGTTTATCCCCCTTGTGCTCGTGAAACACTTGAGTTTTCATTCCTATAGTACAGATACGAACTCGTCGCGATGCATTTGAAATTTTAACGGTTTTACAATTCTAGAATCATTAAACAGAATTAACAAAAAAAAAAAAGTTCTGCTGGGTCAATAATTGATTACTCGAGGTTACCTTTATGTATCATCCTCAAATCGACCCCCTGATTCAGATTTTCTTTTCTTTTTTATCTTCATTCTTTTTACCTTTATCCTTTTTATCTATATAGTATTCAGACCTGTATACTATAGCTACTAGTGCCTCTTTGAACCGCATTGGGAAATCTAAGCTCAGGTAGCTGAACACACACACATATAGGCGAGCTAGCATGCAAGGGGATGTTGGTTTCGTAATAATAAAGTGGACCCCCAGCATGCTTAATATATACAACGTTCTAGAAGCTTGGGTATTGAACCTTCCATTCAGCTAGCGCGCTCATACCATGACCCGGGAAAACGCGATCAGCACGGGTTGCATCATCCGGATCCTCGAGTAAAAATAAAAATATAAAAAAGATTCTAGCGGCGAGCTCCAGTGTATCTGATACATGTAATATACGTGCCAAAGCTCACCCCATAATACAATTATCTGGTAGTGATTTATTAATACCGCCTGCTTACAAGCATACATAGTATAGCCGTTGTACATTGGGTACCCAAGCCGGTATCTTGTGCTGACAGTTCACCCTGTTTCTAGAACAGCTGATTATTTACACACACACACTTACCGGAAGTTCAGCGCGGCTTTTTATTCCGTTCAAAAACGTATATTTATGTTCCATGATTCATTATTGTTATTATAAAAGCCACCTTTTTTCTTCTTCTTTATCGAGCGGGCAATTTCCCTTAGTTATTTTTTATTTAATTTAATTCAATTCAATTCAAGCCGGCGGCGGTGAATCAGTGTCATTTTCCACCTTTACCCGTTTGGCGCTCCTTTCCTCACTACCATCCGGCTCATTGATAGGGTTCAACAATGACTGCACGCTCGAACGAGGCGCACTAGCCGTTGACTGCTTCCGCGGACTGAACGGTTGAGGCTTGTGCGGCGGCACCGAAGTTGGCGTGGCAGCCCCACCAGCACTCATAGGTGTAGGGGTGGTAGACGCCGCACCAATAATACCCGAATTTGTACTCGACGTGCTATTGTTACGGCTTTCACTACTCCCAGCACCACCACCACCAGCACCACCACCACCACCAGTCATAAACGAGCCATTCGCCAGCCCAGAGCTGGTTGGAGGCACAGAAGTAGGATACGTGGCATTAGCCGCTGATGATGATGATGGTGATGATGATGATAGTTCCCCGCTAGTATGCCGCCGAAATTGAGGAATATCAGGCCGTATTGACGACTTGTGAAGCGGGCCGCTGTATGATTTCCCACGCGGCTGGTTCTGTTGTATGCCAGGCGGTTGGTACGCCATTGGGTATGAACCGCGTTGCTGCTGTGGACCATACATTGGCTGCGTTGGCGAAGAAGAAGCAGAATCAGAATGGAATGGATGATGAAACGAAGTGTACTCTGAAGGTGTCGGTGACGACCCCCGGCTATACTGCTGTGGCGGCGGCGGCGGTGGTGGTGCTTGCTGCTGGACTGGCGGTGCTGGCATTAAGGGGTCATAAAACACACTCTGCGCTCGTTCAGTCTTTTGTAAATGCTGCACATGAGGGTTTGACGTTGGTGCTTGCTGAGGATGATGATGATGATGTGGTGGTGGTGGCGGTGGCGGCGGCGGCGGCGGTGGTGGTGGTGGTTGCTGATGCGCCGGATATTGTCCGCCGTATCCATTCGCAGCAGCAGCAGCAGCAGCCACACGGTCATCTTGGTTCCAATTGTTTATGCGGAATTGGATATCACTAGACAGCCGTTCAAACTCACCAATGTACATTTCATCCGCAGCAGTGCTCTCACTGCCGCGAGCCCGGGCCTTGTCGGAAACATACCTAGACAAGATTTCCATAAAGTTACAAATATCAAGCTGAACTTTTTGCAGCACCTCCGTCATTGCATTGTATCGAGCATTCATCCGGTAATTTGAATCCTGCAAGTACCAGACTGACTGCTCCAAGTTTGTAATCCTTGCCTCGTTGCTGTTCACAAGCGGTTGGTCCACAACCATCTGCTGATGATGCGGTTGAGGCTGAGTCTGTTGTTGCTGATGCGGGTGATGATGCTGAAGATGATGCTGAGGTTGGTGATGATGCTGAGGTTGGTGTTGTTGTTGGTGCTGCTGCTGTTGTTGGTGTTGCTGCTGTTGCTGCTGTTGTTGCTGCTGCTGTTGCTGCTGCTGTTGTGAATGCTGCGAGTACTCGGGAGTGTTTGGCATTGACAGTGAAACCGATTTTACAAAACTCTCCCTTTGCACAGCCGTTTGACGAGATGCACGTCGTTTAATTGCTCGTAAACTCTCCACATCACCACGTCGAAAAGACCCGTCTCCGTGCTTAAACTCCCACTGCGATGCGTCAGCCGCTTGATTGCTTGTCCCGCCGCCGCTGTTGTTGTTGTTATTGCTGCTGCTGCCGTGGAACGTGTCATTGACTTTATGAAACCCGTACATGTTGAGCTGGCGAACAAACGACGAGACATTGGTGTGCTTGAAATATTGACTCAAGACTTTGGAAAACTCTTCACCCGGAGTGAGCACAAACGAGTCATCGGTCGGAGTCCATGATATCAAATGCCGAATGCTCTTGTCTTCTAGCATGCTACAATAATAATAATAAAATAATGTGTTAGTTTTGTTTCCTCTCTTCTTTTTAGTTCGTAAAAGGTAGTCGTACCTGTACAATTTGTGGATAAACGCGGCTTGGTTGACTTTATGTCCAGAGCCTTTGCCGCCTTTTTCGTTTGTTATACTCCCGTTTGCCTTTGGTTTTGTATCCTGATTTTCAGCTTGTGTCGATGAAGACGCACCTGCCTGTCTAGCCTGTGCGTTACCCAATTGCTTCCCGCCGAGTGAACTCGCAAGCTCGCTATCATTCTTATCAGTCGCACGAGTCATTACTAGATGTGTGTTTCCGTGCTTTCTAGAATGAACTGATCTTTTTTTTTTTGTTTTTTTATTTTAGTCGTTTCTGTGGTTGTTGTTTTTGTTGTTTTTTTTGGCGCAAAAAAAAAAAAAAAAAAAAAAATTTCGAGTACGTTTGATGGTGTCAGTGTATAATTGGTCAATCCTTTTTCAGCCCATGTTTTTGACTCCAATGGCGCGTGAAAATATGTTGGTTCTAGCTGATCCAAGAAATTGGTACCCTTGGTCGTGTTGCGTCGTAGTAGGTACCGCCGTTTTTCTTTCCTTTCCTAAAGCAATTGCTGTTCCACTCGCAGAATTAAATACTTTGATCGTATTGTTTGTATCAGCAAGCTAGTATTGTGTATGTTTTTTTTTTTTTTTTTTGTTTTTTGGTATCGTCTCTTTTTAAGCAGAAAAACGTGGCTAGTTGATATTGTTGTTGTCGTTGTCGAAAGAATATAAACGAACTGTAAAAAAATAAATTTTTTATTGGGGCCCGGAAAGTCAAAAAAAAAATACTTTTTTTTTCTCTTCTTTTCTTTTCTGTGTGCAGCTGTTTCTAGATTCTCGTTGAAATGTTCAAAACTCACACAAGCGTCCTTTTCGTCAATTGAATCGGGGAAATGGACAGAGCAGAAAGTGCAACTCGAATGATTAATATAGTGAGCAAGAGTATAAATAAAAAGGGAGAGGGAATAAAAAAGGAAGAAGAAAAAAAAAAAAAAAAAAAAAAAAAAAAAAAATTAAAAAAAAAAAAAAAAAAAAAAAAAAAAAAAAAAAAAAAAAGAAGGATTTTGAAAGAAAAATAAAAAAAAAATAAAAAATATATATAAATTTATATATATAAATATAAATATAAAAAAAAAACGTTAGTGAGCGCGCTGTAATATAAGGCAGGCTAGCAATTGCTTTTTTGGGACTAGTTTCTTTTCCCAGCTGGCTGCTAGCTAGTACTGACGTTCCTTTTTCCTTATTCTCTTATAAGTAATTAAAACCAGCTAGCGCTGGTCTTTGAATATTCTTTATAAGCGGGCTAGCTCGACTCACGTTTGCAATTGACCTCAAAAGAAAGCATAGCAAACTCAATATTGCAATGGTTTGGGTTTTACAATTTGGTTTTCCGGCCGGGGCCGTTCGAAGGTTAGAATGATCCGCCTGTAGGACATATGCCCCCTCTTCAACCGCTTAAGAACATTTAAAAAAATTGATATCGATCGGGCATAGATATCTAGATAATAAGGTCGGTGGGCTTTGGAAGAAAAAAAAAAAAAAGGGGGGAAGGTTTGTTCTTTTATTCCATTGTTGTAAATTCTAAGCTTGCGAGATTAGGCCTACCTCAACGAATTCTTTTACTAAGCTTCTATCTGGGTCCTTACAGAAACAGGTTACGGGAGTCCGGTGTGAAACCTTGATTCGGAGAGGTAGGGGGCCTTATCCATTCGACGGCAACTTTAACCATATGAGTGACACGGATTGAACTTGACTGAACTGCTCATGAATGCATTTAAATCCCCGACTGTCAGTCTATTGTCTTTTCCTGACTAAAAAAGAGAAAATTAATGTTGTATTGTGGCGTGCGGTCGCGGCGGGTTTGAGCTCTATTAAAATACTGAGACTTGGGCGGGTCGGGTTGTGCGCATTCGTTCTAGATGGCGGCCGCCATGATGTATAGAACAAAATATTTAAAAAAAAAAATGAGTCGTGACCTAAGATCGATGCCGCGCAGTTGGGCATAAGTTCGTATTCGAAATTTTATTATTTTGTTTTAGACTCATCGCTCAACCGGTCCATATTCCGTTAGATTTATAAAAATATTCAAAAAACATTACTACAGCGCTGCGTTTGACGTTCTGCAGCTGCTGTAACAGTAGCGTAGGAAAAGGGCTGCATGCTTAAATATTTAAAATATACGGTACGTACCGGACTTTTATATAATTAACGCGTCTATATCTATATATATTTATATTTATAGACCCTTGTCGGTGCGCGTACGTCCAAGTGTTTACGTATACTAGTATATATATACATCCATATATAGGTTATTCATGCCGGTGTAAACTCGGATGTATAAGGTTACAAGTGGGGTGATCCGCGCGATTAATTCGACCGTTGAACGGCACGCACTCGTATACGTGCCTAATATAGCACCATGCGTCAATACATAGTTCCATATGGGGACATTTCCGGCCCGCTGTAAAGAGCTAACCCTTAGAACCTTAATATTGTATGTGTACAAGCTGATTCACAATCACGGTTTGGAACATTGGCCTCCATGTCGTATCGTGTGCAAACTTAAACCACAATGGCCGAGCGAGTACTTCGTTGTAGACGACTGCGAGAACCCTTGGGCGCCCTGGGAGTGCTCGAGCCCGCGTGTATGCCCGAAACCCCGTCATCTCAAGTGAGACTTTGACACAATGATTGAGACTGAACAAAGGTTAACAATTGTCAGAGCGCTCTCCTAAGGGGCCCGGCCCCTGGCGTAAGAGCGTTCCAAACAGCTACACGTGTGTACGTTTTCATGCATCACCCATGAAAGGTGAACAATAGTGTAGAATACAGTACATGGGTTGATGGTCTAGAAGAACAACGGGGGGGGGGGGGCATGTCTCTTCCATGGGTAGCTAGCGCTTAAGGAATACTCTCGACCTCGTGATCAATCGGGGCGGGCGGGCAGGGAACGGAAAAACTTGAGGAAATAATGATATCACTATACATGAGGGCTGCAGCCATGGGTGTTGATCGATATCGATCGGGCCCCCGGCCTTCCCAAACGCCGAAATTTTTCACTCATGCATGCAAATTGATTTGAGCGCTTAAGTCAATATTGGACAAATTTTCATGTACACGTTAAGAATTTCCATATATATATATAATATAGTACATAACGTGTTCAACTCGACGCCTAAGCTTATATATATAATTAATGATGTATATATATATCGATTCCCTTGAGCGATCAATTGCTGATCGCCGTGGTGAAATTTAACCGGCCATGGAGTCTAAGCTCAAGTAGCGCTGCATAAGTGAAAAGAGCGCTTAAATTTTTGAAATTTCGGGCGGGGCCTACCTACCACGCGGTTTTGTAATGGCTCCGGATTTGCGCAATTGATGCATTTAAATTGCAGGGAATAAGTAGGTGGCGGAGCAAACCTGTTAAATTTAAGCTTGCCTATTATAACGATCGGTCGACGTCGGTATATATATATATACGTACCAGAAAAACTCTTGATCATCGATACCCTTATATAAGGAATCCTTCTCCAGCTTAAGTAATTATTAACTTATAATATACGTACCGACTCCGCCTGTTTATGATAACACCGCGCTTTAAATCTCAATTGAGTGCCAAAATAGGAAAACGATTTGCTTGCGGGAAGAAATATATATATTATAAATATAAGGCAATCGAGCTCTAGTGTTTAAATTGTGCTCCCTCTATTGCTTTTTTTATTTTATTTTATTATTATTACCAGCCTATAGTGGTAGGCATGCTTGACAAGTATATATGTATACACGAAAAGGCACCTGAGGGTGGGCATTATACAATCTGATTAATAAATAGGGATACCCACACAGATAAACAATCACGAGTTGGGAGGACCGGACGCGTATTGAAGGAGTCATCGGGTTCATTCGGAATAATGGCTGTTTATCTACTGCGCAGTTGGCCACATCCGTGCACCATGGCCTGCGTACGTTGGAAGTTTTCTTCCTATCAGTTGGTTATAGCTGCCAGCGCACTGTCTTTCCTCTGCCGCCGCAACAACGCGTACGCGAGGAGTGCGTCACGCGGAAAGTTTGCTTATTAACTATTTTGGAACAGTATACATATATATACGTATAGAGTACTAGCATTGTTTTTGTTAATACCATGATTGGCTCAGTTGGGGCACCCGTTCCTTTGGATAAGCAGGTATAGGTCGGCCGGCTTGGAAAGTTAATTAATACGTGGTGCGTCAAACTTTTCCCTGAAATGCGGCTGACCCGACGAACCAAAGCCTTATAAATGTGAATGGTGTAATCTCGATCGAAATTTAACCCTAATTACCCGTTTCGCAACAGCTGTGTTAATGCTAGAATTTGTAGCAGTGGTACCAGGTAGTGTTACACTCCCGTATATACGCTTTAGATGTAGCTAATTCTGAACGGGTCATATGGTTAATTGGAGTTTGCCTGGAACGTGGTGGCTGCCGCTCGTATCCTTGATCGAGAGAATAAAGCAGCGCGCTGGACGTACGTATACTATAGGAACACGATATATCGAGAAGGGTTGAGCGGGCCGTGCACCATGAGACAGAGCGCTGCAGACCACGATCGATTGCATACATCAAATATATATATATATAACCGGATCCGGATATATAAATATTATATAAGATTGCAACCGGTGGCCACGGATCCGATCATCAATATCAAAAAATAATCTCGATCGACGTTTTATTTTGTTGAGGCTGTTAAGAAAATATTGTTTGGAATGTTCTTTAAATCAATTGGAAAGGGGCAGGTGCGTTGATCGTCGTTTAATCGAAAAGCTTAAGAAAAGTTTAATCTAAACATATGAGATGGCTGTCTAAGACTTTGAGCGCGATTCCCCTCCCTTGCTCGATCCATGCACGGCCGGCCAGTATATATATATATCGATCTAGAGAGCGCTTTAAATTGGCGTACGAACGTTAATATTTTGGCCTGGAGCTGCAGCCATGTATCCTCGAGCTATTTAAATTTGTTAGTTATAGATCAATAGCAAGCGCGCTCCGTCGGCACGTTGATTAAATTTCAGGACCGACATCCGCTTAAGTAATTAAGGCCGGCCATCGTATATACGTATGCGCGCGCCCAGATTTGTTTATATAATTAAGGATGAGCGGCCATGCATAATTTTGGGAGCGCCGGCTTGATGCTTTTTGGCAACTTCAAGACGACGGTAGAAACTACGGCAGTTCATTGTTGTGTTTGGGCGTGCCCCTCAATATATATTGTCATGAATTCATAAGCTCTTAATTATTTAAATTTATACATCAGATATATATATATCTATATAAGCTTACCGCGTTATTATCGCCCGTGCGTCTTCTGCGCATATGGAGGAATGTTCATGCATGCATGGCAAGGTTCTTGTAGAAATAATTACTTAAAAGAACGACGGGCGCCTAGAAATTTTAAGCGCTCGCAATATCTCTATATCCATGAATATCACCGATTCACATAAGCTTAAGGTGCAATACCTACAAGGTTGAAGCCGATTTCTTTTTTCACGTAGCTATTAACCGTATCTTACACACTTATCTGGCTATAGTAAACGCCTCCAAAAACCCATCGACTGTTTTATCGTCAACCTCGTCCGGCATGGGCTTGAACAGGTTGAAAACATTTTCTGCAATGATAGCGATCGACGATCGGCGTCGTTGGGGTGACTGTTGTTGTTGTCTGGCTGCCAACGACGGCTGGTCCTCGTCGCCCTCCTCCTCCTCCTCCGCCTCGAGAACCTCAGTTCCGGTGGCACTCTTCTTTAAATTCCTCTGGCTATCGACATCTCTGTAGCTTTCATTCCAGTCAGGCTCCTCTGCGAGGAGTGGTTGCCGACTTGTAGATGTGGAATTGCTGTACTTAATACCTTGGATGGAGTTTGTTCTGTTGCGCGACATTGTAACAAGGAATGAAGATGGAAAGAGTGAGGGAAAAAAAAACATCTTTTTTGTGCTCTGTAAGCAGTCATGGCATATATGTGGAGGAGTGCGTATGGAAACAAAGGGACTGTCTCAAAAAGTTTTCAGACCCTTCTAGAGCTCCATCTCGTGGCTGATCTCTGCCTGCACTGCGGGTTGAGGTGAGACCGCCGCGGACCCTTTGTCCACGTGCGAGGCTATTATATGCTATAGCGGCGGTATAATTATAAAACCAGTCTTATCATATCGCGATATATAGGTATTGATATTGATAGAGTGATCAGTGCATAAGAGTTTGCGAAAGCCGCACGTATTTTTTTTTTCTCCTAGAAGCTGAATTCCTTGTCTGTACGGTATCGGGATGCCGGCCGGCTGTGCCAGCTGGTGCGCGCCACGCCACCACCTATATACGTACATGTATAGAAGACGGCGCCGCGGCCTGGCCCGGGAGCGTTCTTATTATAGGTTATAAGGGGGGAAATATTCGGATTCTCGAGCGCCTATAGCGGGTAGCTACTAGCTAGTGGGGTACTGACGTACGTGCTCATGTTAAATTTGTAACTCGCGAGAGACAAAATGGCGCCATATGGTTTATAAGTAATTATTTAGCCACATCAATCTCGGACATGCATATGAGTGCACTATATATGGTTGAGGCCTGCAGGGCGTCGGTCGGTGCACCATGCCATGGCGGGGATTGCAGAATATTATAGGACTTTGCCTATAGGGTGCCTCGCCAAATTTAAATTTTTAAATGAGCTTAAAAATTGCTTGGAGGGTAATGACTCAGCCGTATACGCCTCCCACGTCAGCTGTTGGATCCTACTCCGGCTTAATAGTTTTCGGTATTGGAGCGACGTCGGTTATCTTCCTGCAGAGCGAGCTGGGCCGCGGCACCACGGTACGTGATTCGTTAACTTACCCGACAATATTTGAAAGTAGACGGCCGGACATGTCAGTCGCTCGATCAGTATACCGTCAATCATGTTGCTTCTAACGCTACAGCTTCCTTTATGTGCACCATGGATATATAGAAACTTGATGCGGCTCAATAGGCGGGTATTTTGGTTGTTTTTGAATTTGTGAAATTTAAAGCTGGGAAATTTTTAATTAAGGACGTATAGCCGATTTGGATTTTCCAGCTAGCCACGTTGCTTGGAATTATGAATAACATTTCCATGGCAGAGGTGGTAGAAGGATCCCGCCTCATGATCACTCATAAACGCCTATTTTCAGTATTCAACTCGTTTGTGTATTGTTCTCTTCCCAAAGACCGATCTTAGAGCACATTTAGCGCGCGTAAGTTAAACGCGGACCCTACAAACCTCGACTGCAGGCGTCCCCCCTAGCGCTAGTCCAAGAGTTCTTCCCATTTGTCTCGCGCGCCCGGCAAACACAACGCGCGGTAAACAAGAGGAAATCTTTTTTCCCTCGAATTTCACCCACACACATTTCATTCTCTCACACTCCCGCGCTAAGACCTGTTAAAGCGAGAGAGAATATATATATATATTCTTCTTCAACAAGCTATGAGCTCAAATGCCTCGCAGAAACAGCCCGCGGTTGAGCACCAACCCGACAACCGCGAATACCCACAAACCAAGCGCCGGAAAATAGGCAACAAGGCCACCAAACCTACGCGAGGTCAAACCAATTCGCCATGGCTGTACCGGTACGCGATTCCAGACATTACAGGCCAAGACAGGGTCACTGTTCCTCACCGGATGTACAACAAACACCCCGTGGATGTGCGTGGAGGAGAAAACAAGGACGATACGCCACAAGTATTTCAATTGGAAGACACGTTGTCGATCATGTCGAGACGAGGGTACCGTTACACGTGGGGCGTGGCGAGACAGGCCCTGCCCAACCTCAAATACACGGCGATCGACCTACCACCTTTTACCGCCCGCATGTCGTACGAAGAACGAAGCGAAAAGACGCTCTTATCCGCCGATGGGCTGACGGTGGCCAGCAATTCCGGGTTCCGCTCGGCTAGAAGCAACGTGATGGTACGAGAAGGAGATTGGTATTACGAAGCCAAGATTTTGCGTGGGAATGAAGGTAATGATAATGCTAGCGCGCATGTTCGACTAGGGTTTGTACGGCGGGAGGCTGAATTGGAAGCGCCGGTTGGCGGCGATGGCTATGGATATGGGTTTCGCGACGTTAATGGCGAGAAGATCCATCTCTCAAGACCCAAACCGTTCATGAACGAGCCGTTCAAAACCGGCGACGTGATTGGGCTACGTATCAACATTCCCCGAAAGCCAGGTTTCAAATCAGTGCCAATCTTTCGAGATCGGTTCCCGCTAAAAAAACGTAGCTTGTACTTTGAGGCCATTGATTACGTGGGGACAAAGGAGATGAACTCACTCATGACTCCAGTCTCGCAAAGAAAACGGGACGAGGCGGTGTTCTCCCCGGCAACAATACCTGGCAGTTCGATCCGAGTGTACAAGAATGGCCGCGATATGGGTATTGCATTTGAAGATTTGTACGAATTCTTCCCGCCAAGTTCAGACGTGTTGAAGCAGTGGGAAGGCCGACTAGGCGATGACGGGATGCTGGGGTATTACCCTGCTATCAGCACGTTTAAAGGCGGCATGGTCCAAGTAAACTTTGGCCCGGATTTTGAATACCCTATAGAAGGTAGCAGAGGCATTGGCGAACGGTACGACGAAATGATTGCTGAAGATGTGGTGCAGGATATTATCGACGAGGTGGATTTTGAGATTCAAACGTTGGAGGGAGCAACCACATTTGCCAAGCGAGGTGGTGATCGTAAGCCAGAAAAAGCCAGTAGTAAAAAGGGCAAGGACGATGAGAAACGGTCCTCAGCTCCTCCTCCTGATCCACCAGCAGAAGGCGGACAGCCGCACTCTGTCCAATCCACCCCGTTCATCCCTGTCAATCATGCTGGAGAAGCCACACTAGCAGCTTGCACCGCCTCGGCCAAATCTGAGGTCTATCAACCACCGGCGCTTGGCGACAACTTCACCAAGGACCCTACTTCTTCGTTGCGGATATCATCTTCAGATAACGAGTCGGTCGAATGTACCCCTGAAGCGTTGGCCCTACCACAGTCCACTATACTGGCCAATGCCAAGGCGGCCAAAGGAAAAGCAACTACTACCGCAGCCGAGTATTAATACCAACTCGGGTAATAAAGTATTGTAAAAACGTTTTCTAATTATTTATTCAAGACCTTAGACGCCCACACGGATATGATTCTGTTTAATATTCTCTCTACAATGCATACAGTCCTCACTCTGGTTATCCCGGTAATATTTATCCTGGCACGACAGATGGAGCCGAGTTTTGCAGGTTTCGGTCGGGCATTGCAGCCCCATTGTGAAAAATGCTTTGCAAACTGCGCAGTTTTGCAAAGTATCAAGCCCCTCCAGGCCAAAATTCTCAGTCAAGTAGCCTTTCAGCTCAGATAGTGTACGGTGGGTAGCCACCAAGTTGCCATTAACGATTTCAATCCACCCATTCGAAATAAAAGATTTCAACGCTTCACTGGAGGTTGTCCCGCCCGTCTGTCGCACTTCTGCCAGGAAATCGTCCTTGTTGATGTAAAACTTGTTTTGGGGCACATTGCTATCTTCGCCAAAGATTGCCTCGAGCAGTTTTCGGAACGTATCAAGCTCCGCGTTGGTGAAGCTGGTGGCTTGCCGCAAGAAATCGCGGTCCTCCGTGCTTATCAGCACGTACACTGTCTCACGGGTCGTCTGGTCCTTCCGCTTATCAAGCTTGAACTTGCCCAGCTTGACAGCACTTTCTACTAGCTGCAGCAGCGCCTGTAGATCTTGATACCCATCGTGGACATCCTCGGCCTGTAGTAGCTCTTGTTGGATCTTACGTAGCTCGCGTTCATATATAACACGCTTGGCCAGGAAAATCTGCACCATCGCTCGTGCAATGTTGCTCCATTCTAGTTGTAAAGGCTCGTCGTCGTTGCTCATGAATGTATAATGAAAAATATATATAAAAAAAAATAAAGACGCGTCAATAAATTGTGGGAAATTTTTCGGATCCTGATAGTGGCGTGTAGTAAAGAATCCGTTACCCGGCCGGTACCATTTAAAGGGGGGGGAGGCTTATATTGGTTAATTAGTCAGCAGAGAAAGGCAAAGACTGTTGATACTAGTGATACATGATTGCCGATGAGGTATACTGGGTTACATCCTTTTGTCTCTCAAAATGCATATTTTTACATACAATCACTGCATTTATTATGAGGGGATGGGAGCCCCAAAGCGCGCGGCGTTATTTCAGATCGTCGTATTAACTTCCCAATACGAACCACGTGTACACTTCACACACACAACATGTTATGAAAACGTTGCCACCAGAAATATGGCCTCAACTTTTTTAAACGCTTGGCCAGTGACCATGATTTTTGAACGAAGTTTAAGGCTAAACTCGGGCTTGGCCGCTATTATTACACTGACTTTTGGGAATATGTACACAGCAAGATAACTATGCCAAACGTTCGTTCACTCTACTTATAATACGCCCCGTATTTATTGATACCGATGGTGAAGGACATTCAACCCATTTCCCCAGTCTTGAACGTGTATACATATGCGAATACGATTCCACGTGTACGTGTACCAGGAGAGATCTAGAGTATTATCTAAAACGTCATTCACAAGCCAACTAAGATCCTTGTCATTTGCAATCAATTGATGAAATATCTACCAGGGCAGGTGAAATTGATCGGACCACTAAAATGGTCAAAGCTAAAAATTTAGGGGGTAACTGGCCTGTCCATCTTTGAACTGAACGATATGGACGCGCTGAATTCATGCCGACTATTTGGAACTTTTTGCCAGCGCTGCAAAACAGCTGAAAAGTTTAAAGATTTCCTTTTCAATGGGTATTCTTAAGATAATGGGGCAAAATAATTAAAAATGATCTCAGCGGCCAGTAATCTGGAAGAACTGGTCGTACACTATATGGGAGACGTTAATATTGACTTTATTCAAAGTGAAGAATGGAAATTTCCAAAGCTAAAACGCCTCAAGGTCAGTAGTCTTCCACCGCCTTTTTTTTTATCGTTTAGCTACTTAAAGCTTTGATGTATGAAAGTTGTACAGAAGATTCTCCCTGTGTTGATCTATTTCAAGCCGGAAGGTAATGAAATGGAACGGCGCAGCGATGGTTGAAACAATGGTAGTGTCTTGCTACGTACTATAGTGGCACCTTTATATATTCCAAATATTTAGGTCATTCTTTCAGTTTTGGGTCAAAACATACTACAAAGGTGTGCGTCACTTCTTTCCACCCCATGCGCACACACATTTCCTGAAATGTCCCGTATTAGAAAGAAGCTTTCCAAAGTTTCCATGTACACGTACAAGGTTTAAACGACATTGGATGCTAGCTATTAAAGATTCCACGACCTGAACGGCTTCTAGTCAAAGTCAAAGTCAAAATCAGGCAAAAGCTACACGCTCACTTAAGAATTGAAAGCCCTAGAGGAAAAGTTCCAATCCTTTTGAGGAAATTGCAAGTGGTAACCACGAGTCTGGAGGGGAGCACATCTTGGAAACGGTTGAATTCAACTGCATTGGCGCAAATGAGCAGTTGATCATCAGTAGGCCTGCGTTGGCCGTGTACGGTGGAGGTAATGAAGACAACGCGAAAATTGTTGGTAAGTACTCGTATTTGTCCTCTTATGGTGATGCGGAATTGGTTGTTAGAAGTCTATATGGTGGGCCTGATGGATACATTCGGCATGGTGAATTAGAAGAAATGGGAGTTGACAAGCCTCCTAAAAAGTCAGACCGCTTAACAACAATTAATAGAGGCTTGAAAAAATCATCCATCTAACCTAGGCTAGCTACCGCAGTTATATCTAGCTCAAGTTTGGGTTGAGTACTTTGACAAGTTTGAACCGTTTTTGAATATTGTTCATTTCTTGTTCAATTGTGTTGTCAATAGTATGCTCAGCTTGTCAACACTACCACCAATTTCACACCGCGACAACCTGCTGCAAATACTGAAGGATGAACTGCAAAAGGATGGTAGTTTCAACGAAATGATGACATTGATAAGTTACGATCGATTATTAAAACTCTTTCATCTCACCGACGTTTTAGAATATCAGCATGAAGTTCATGCGTACCATAACATCTTCATAGACAGCGTCAGTGGTAAAGCGGTTGTTATTGATTTTGGGCTGTCACCTAGGTACAATCTCAAACCCTCACTTTCGTCAGTTTCCACAAAACATGTATGAGGTGTGAGAAGTTCTCGATCGGTCATAGTCCAGTAGTCTTATCTGAAAATGTAGGCCCCATTACATTATAAACCAAGAAGCTTTCGAAGTTGCGAGTCGACAGTTTCGCCCGCACATAATTTAAACGTACCAAGCTCGGCAGTAACGCGTTGGGTTTGTCGCATCAACACGTTGGAACGGTGAAAAACACCAGTATGCTGGTAATTACTTTGAATGAGATGAAATATGCCATTTAGAACGTGTCGCGTTTGGCCTCAAACAATTCGATATGTTCGTGTTTAAAGACTTTGAAAACTCCAATTGTGAACGGCAATCAACTCTGTCCCTACATATGGACCAGCTCGACACTTACAAGAATTGGTTGAATGAACTGGACCACCTGTTGAAGTTTTACCTCTGACATGCTCAGTAACAAAAATGTGAAGTGGTCCAAGCTACAAAAGAAGCACATGGTGCACATGTGGTTGTAAGATATTTCCTATATCGAACAAACCGGGCCGGAAATGAAAAGGAGGCAAACCGCGCGCGCGCCAAACGTCCCAATAGTGTTAATAAGCGGCCAAGGTTTGTTACACACCAGCTCATCAATCAATCTCAAATCAACACACACATCACTTCCGATCAAATGTCATACTACAACTACGGCCAGCCGCAGTACACCAATAGCCCACAGAATCTGCAATTCATCCAAGGTCAGTACGGGGACGCGAGCAGCGCGGCATTCACACCTGTTGGCGGGTCTATGACACCGCAGGCTGGAGGCATAGGCGGAGGAGCGGCGGGAGCAGGATACAGCTACGGAGGCGGCAGCGAAGGGCTATCGAGAGGCCTTTTAGCAGCGTTTAGTACGAGCGGGTATCCTGGTGAGCCGCCGCTACTAGAAGAGCTTGAGATCAACTTTGGCCACATCAAGCAAAAGACGTTGACCGTGCTCAACCCGTTTCGAGCAATCAACCAGCATATAATGGACGACTCTGATCTGGCAGGCCCCATCCTATTCTGTCTACTGTTTGCTACGTTTCTATTGCTTAGCGGGAAGGCCCATTTTGGGTACATTTATGGGGTCGCGTTAGTCGGCACACTCTCACAATACGCGATTCTCAACCTGATGGCGTTAAATTCGATTGATCTGCTACGAACAGCGAGTGTACTAGGGTACTGTCTACTTCCATTGGTGGGCACTAGCGCGCTGGGCATTGCTGTGAATATGGACAATTTGTTTGGGTACATTTTCTCGGCGTTTACAATCTTTTGGTGCACATACTCTAGCTCGGCTATTTTCGTGTCCTACCTCCAGCTCACAGAGATGCGGGTGCTCGTTGCATACCCACTGGCTTTGTTTTATGGCATTTTTTCAATAATGGCACTGTTTGTAGAAAAGTCGTCGCTATAGGCGCTCCCAATGAATTCACACAAATTTTTTTTTTTTAAATTTTTTTTTCCACTCACCAAAGACGACAAATGAAAGCATCAAGGCTTGGGTCTTTGATCTCAAAGCGGGGGTATTCCAAATCGTTCTATGTCACCACGCCAATTTTCTACGTCAATGCGGCGCCACATGTGGGGCATTTACACTCAATGGTCTTAGCTCAGGCTGTGGCCAAATGGAACGAGTTTCTCACTAACCGTAAGAGTGTGTTCATCACAGGCACCGACGAGCACGGCCTGAAGATCCAACAAGCCGCAGATAAAGCGAATAAACCCGCCAATGAGTTTGTCGACCTGGCGTCGCAAAGTTTCAAGCATTTGGCGCAGGTAGCCGAGATTGACCACGATCGATTTATTCGAACTACCGATAATGATCACGCATTGGTAGCCCGCACATTATGGGAGGTGCTTCACGACAAGGGTTATATCTATAAAGGTCAGCATAGCGGGTGGTACTGCATCTCGGATGAGGCATTCTACCCAGAAACTCAGGTGCATAAAAACGAAAGCGGCGAGATGGTCTCGAAAGAAACCGGCAAGCTTGTAGAATGGACAAGCGAGGAAAACTACTTTTTTGCACTTTCCAAGCTCCGAGAGCCGCTTCTATCCCATCTACACAGCAACGAACAATTTATTAAGCCTAGTGTGAAGTGGGCCGATATCGAGCGGGAAGTGGAGATGGGGTTGCCAGATTTGTCCATCTCACGTCCCAAATCACGAAACAGCTGGGGTATTACCGTACCCAACGACCCAGACCAGGTAATGTATGTGTGGTTTGAAGCATTGATTAATTACCTCACTGCGGCGGGGTACCCATCAAAGTCGGCCTCGACGTGGTGCTTTCCGCCAGATGTGCAGGTCATTGGGAAAGATATCGTGCGTTTCCATGCAATCTACTGGCCAGCGTTCCTGATCGCCGCAGACTTACCTCTACCTAAACAGCTTGTGGTGCATTCACACTGGACAATGGATGGACACAAGATGAGCAAAAGCTCGGGGAATGTAGTCGACCCAGTTTATACTATCGAAAAGTTTGGCGCCGATACCGTCAAGTTCTTTCTACTTAATGACGGATATATCGACCACGATACAGTGTACAGTAATGAACGGGTTCTGTCGCGTCATAATACCGACGTGGTGAACAAATATGGCAACCTGGTGATGCGGGTTTGTGGGCCAAAATTCAATATTTCGCGGGCCTTGAAGATTAATGCCGCCGAGACACTACCGCTGATCAGCCAAGAACTAGTGTCGAGACACGAGTTGTTGGTGAGTGATACAAACACGCTAGTCGAGCGTATGGCAGTGCATATGAAGGAGTTTCAGACCGCCCGTGCACTGGGTGAGGTCCAAAACTTGATTTCATTTACAAACCGGTTCTTGCAAGACGCAGCGCCGTGGTCATTTAAAGAGAGCACTGACGAGCCAGATGCAGTTATTCAGGCGGCGGCTGAAGTGGCCAGAGTATCATCCATCGCGCTACAGTCGTTTGTGCCACAGATATCGGCAAAGGTACTGGACCGTCTAGCGGTTGATGCAACGAAACGAACACTGGAGTTTGCCTCATATGGGGCCGATCAGAGCTATGGCGTGGGTGCCAATAGAAAAGGTGACTATCCTGTTCAGTTTATTGGTTGATGAGGATAATAGTTTTAATCAGTTGGATCTAAGAAATTTCTCAAATGGGATTTTGCCTCGCGAGGAATTCCTTACATTTATATACGCGCCAATTTGATTTAATTGTACAAGCGCTTGGATTTATATACACTCCAAAGTTGATTTAAATATATTACGTGGCAGCCGCAGCCACGAGTAATACATTAATTATAAGTATTCAAGCAAGTGAAGATATGCATAATAAAGTTATATATGGCTTCATACGTGCCTCGTTGCTCAACAAATCTGCATCAACTTGCACTCCAAGCTGTCCAAATCTAATAAAACAAGCTGTCCAGTTTGACTGAAAATTGGCAAAGTGACTAGTCTCACTTGAGTGTCGCCTTCACCAACCATCCGTGTGGAATACTGTTCCTGGTTCCCTACGAAATAAACATGCGGGGTGGTCTTGATAACAAACGGGTCGTCATCGGCGAATGGATACGACCATAGTGTATCTGGACAGGTCGGGGCAACGTGCTGCCATTTCAACGTATGATCCATCAACTGTAGCCGATCTTCAAAGTCCGCGTACTTGTAAATATCGTCAATAGTCTGCCCACTGCATCCCAGCAAATGCACATTGTCGATATCAAAAGTGTACGGGTTAGTAACCGACGTGAACCGACCACTACCATTATCCTCCATAAACTTTCGCGATTCAGCAAACAGCCCTTTATGCAATGGCTGTTGCGGCATTGTACGGGTAGTAGGATCATTTTCCCCTGGCATGATGGCCACTTTCATTGACACACACAGTTCGTCAATCATTCGATCCAGGCGGTTCAGCGGCTCGCCATTATACACCATGTTATCCCGCACATACTTTGACTTGCCCTGTTTTAGTTCTGGGATCTGCTCAGCAATACTATTCCCCGCCAAGATCAAAGTTGATATGCTACTAGCCAGTTCAGCATCCTCAGTGCCGCCTAATTCACCCGACAAGAACTCCTGCAATAGCTCCAGTCTCACTGGGTTTTCGTCCTTTGCACCCACGTCCAGTCCAGATACCAGAGCCACTAATCGGCGTTGTTCTGTCATGACCGGTTGGCGAGTTGGCTGGGGCGCGTACCCGGGGAGCTTGACATCTAGTACCTGAAATTGACCCGATGAGTCTTCAGTGCCGAGTACTGCAATGACCGACCCAGTTACGAGCAGTTCAGACGCGACACGATCCCCGCACAGTTCCATCCGCCCCGACTCATCTTCTAACAGTACCGAATCGTTCTCGTCGCCAAAATACCGAATTGGGGTTTCCACTTGTGGGCCGTACACTTTAGCAGTCACCTCTTCCAAAATGTTTGGCTTGTACTTCATTTCCTTGTAAACTGTGCCGACAAGCCACACAAGGTGGCCTTGTCGAACGTCAAGCACCTTTTTGCATTGCCGCGCCGAAATATCATTAATCTTCATACCATTCCAAGCATCACTTGCAGCTCTGGTGATACCAGCTCGTAGCATTTCTAACCGCATATAATACACGCTGGCGTATTGGTGCCCAAATTTCCGATTCCGAATATCCATCTTGAGTCCATCGTTCGTTTCTAGATGGGCGTGAACAGATGTAGCTCGATCTATCACCGGGTTCTCAGCATTTGTAGGCGCGCGTTGGTAGTCGTCAATGTGATAGCTTGTTGATGTGGTCATGATGTGTGGAAGAAAAAAAAAAAAAAAAGAGAGAGAAATCGCGTGTCGCGAAATGTGAGAAAAAAAAATGTGAAATCGAAGCAAGTGCTGCTCGGGGCACGCAAAACCCTTATGTTAAAATCCCCAACGATTATGACTTCAAAAAACCCATATGGTAGTCGACAAACAAGACACTTGAGGTAAATACCCATCTCGGAGGGTTTTATTAAACAGTTTCTCCAGTTATTAAATTTAAATAGATACAAGCGCCGTTTTAAATCATGACTTGTTTGATTTAAATAGCCGCTGCTATAGATTAAATAAATCTGAGAATTCTCAGATCCCCAATTTTTTCCATCTAGGAATTTCTAAACATTTAACTCCGCGTATATACGGCCCGCGTTGTTGATAGATAGAGAAAAAAATGCGCTTCTCTTAAACTTGTACTTGAACCGATTATATAAAGGACACTAATTAGACAATAAAACTACACATCGTTCAACAAATGAATCAACTTTTCATCCTCAGCTTTCAACTCACTACCAGAAATAATCCGGTGGGCCCACTTCTTTTGCTCTTCAGAGGCCAATTCTGGTTTCTTCAAATCATTTCGCTCCCATTCTGGTTCTTCTGGAGCATGGCCAATAGACATGCCTACTCGTACCAACGTCTCCAAGGCACCATTCGAGTTTTCCACCAAATCCTCATCAAACTTGATGCGACCAGGTTGGAACAAGACGACTAGTGTTGACCCGCCAAACTGGAAATACCCCAGCTCGTCAATACGGTCGACTCTATCACCTTCCTTTGCGGTGATGACGGTGCTGCCCACCATCATTGCTCCAACGCATACCACCATGACCGTGCCAAACTCTTCAGTCTCGATAGGAACCAAAACCCGCACATTTTCGCCATACACGTCCAAAGCTGATCGAATAGCCATGGGGTTGACAGTGTAGTACTCGCCCTCAATCAGTTTGGGCTCACCAAGCACGCCCTTTACAGGGATGTGGAACCGGTGATAGTCTTGCGGCGCTAGTCTAAAAATGGCCAATGACCCATTGTCAAACTTGTCAACCATGTCTGGGTAGGCTGTACCAAACAGCCGTTTAATGCTAAACTCACGGCCCTTGATCCAGATATCGGTGGCTTGTGTGACTGTCTCAAACATGGTGGTTCGGCAGTCGGCAGGGGAAACGGCGATAGATGGGTTTTCTGGTGCATCACACGGTCGAGCACCTGGCTTGAGTTTCCGGTAAAAGAACTCGTTGAAGGACTTGAAATTCTCCATCGGTTCAAGAACGTCATCAATATACAGGTTGTGGAACTTGATGAACGGCATAATATTCTGCACACTGGACGGGCTATCGTATTTTCTACCCTGTTTCACGCTCATTGACCGCAACAACCCACGAATCCGCCGTGCTTCCATACGTCGCTGGCTTTTGATTCCGCGGTATAGTAGCCGGATTCCGAGCCGCACGTAAACACTCATCTTTTCTTCCAGTACATAGCCAGTGACTCGATCTTGGACCAAAATATTTGCCGAGTTGGCGCCTAGTTTATAGTTGCCGTACGACACTTTACTCACAATCTTGGAGTACCATCGTTTTCGAGCTTGGTTTGATGTCACGTACCGGTCCATCACCAACGTGTCTACCTGCGCCCAGTTTTGGCTAGCACAGGTCGCCAAGTGGGTGACGATATCCATCTCAGTTCGTTTACCTAGCCGTGGTTGGTTACAAACCGGACATGTGCTGATTTGAATGACCCGCTCCGAAACCCGCCCATTCTCGTCCTCACTCAGACTATCCAGCGTGTCGTTGCTCGCCACTGCAGTCGTTGTTTCACGGTCCATATCAGACTCCATGTCTGTTTCGTGAATGCTAGAGCTTCCATCTTGTAGAGAGTCTTTGACAATCTGGTCTTCCAAACAAATGACAACCTCATCAATAGTCAGCTCGCCATCATCAGTGGATCGGTCAAACCGAGTGAAGAAGCCCCTTTTGGTGCGTTTGGACAGAGTAGAACCCAACGAGTCGAGCATGGTGGTGAGTTCAACGTAGCTGATTGTTTCTGTGTCGTCGATATCGTACAGCCGGATGAGCCCGCGCCAAAAGTATTGGCGCAAAGCCGCATACGGCAAAAACCGGCCTTTGATAACAATCTCCGGTGAGTGCTTGGCTTCCCACTTTGTGGCATGTTTGAGCTTTAGTGGGAGCACAAACTCTTTATGTTCTTTAACGTCACTACTCTCACTGCTATCGTCCAGAGTCAGAAGTTTCAAATCTGGGTCCATTGACGAGGTAGTCGACCCACTCTCGCTCTCGGCGGGCGTGGGCGGAGCAGGTGTTTGACTTGGGGTATGATTTCTCGATGTGAACCGTCGAATTGAGCCCATTTTATGCAGTTTGGATTTTTTCTTCTTTTGTTCTTGTTCGACTGGTAATGATGCTAGTTCCTGTGGGTCGTACAGCCCAGTTTCTGGGTCGGCCACTGGCGCTGTGTTGAGCAACTCCTGCACCTTGAGATCGCAGTCAGCGACAAAATCGTTCAGTGAGAATCGGTCCTTATCCATCACGGTAAAGTTGACGGAGAAAGTTTGTTCGTGTTTTTGTACCGGGAATAGCATTTTTTCGTTGAAAACTGGGTTCAAACTGTGCCGTTTCCAAGGCGTACGAAACACCTTTTTGCCAAACGTGACGACTACAAATGGGTCCATGTCGAACCCAGTACGGGTCACGTTTCGCTCAGGCGGCAGGTCACTGACTTTAATAACGTCGAGAAAAACCACCCCAACAACGTTGCTTTGCGTGTTAAATTCGTACGGCTTTTGCTTCTTTTTAGTCCGTTTGCTGCGGCCGCCTCGCGCTTTATACCTACGCTGCCGTTCTTTACCAGCTGCTGATGTCACATGGATACTTGGCGGAGTCTCACCAGACGGCAGTGGCTTTTCCTGCTCAGGCTCGCTCTCCATCTCAAACTCACTGCCGTCGTCGTATCCATCAAGGTCATCATCATCGTCATCCTCTTCATCATCATCATCGTCATCTTCGCCATACGAGTCTTCAGCGAGATCGTCCAGCAACTCATCGTCGTCAGATGAGTCGCCTTCATCGCCGCTGATCAAAGAGACAGATTCCAACGTCCCGGGGAAGCTGGGCTCAAGCGAGTCTTCAGACCCTTCCATTGCTGATAGCAGTCGATACCATAGCTGGGAAACATCATCAGTAGGGTCTTTGCTAGTCAGTGAGAATTTGAGCAGGATTTGGCCCGTCGAGCTGCCAAGACTGTCAGATTTGAGAGAGTGTACGGCAAACCATCGGGCTTGGTTGTCTGGGTCATCCGCTTTGTAGTGGCTAAACCCGGGGAAAAGCTCGTCTAGAGTGAGGTTGATCTCGCCCACGTAGTTCTGCAATATTTGGTTAGCTTTCTTGGATTGGTTGCCGTCTTTCATACTTTTCTAAACCGCTCCTTGTCCCACACTTTGATGGATAGCCCGTGCTTGCCGGTGTACCCTGTCAGTCCAATAGCAAAGTCCGAGTTCCACTCACAGTCGCCATTGGACGTGGCAGATGTGGTATGTGTGGAGTACCGGTAGTGATTGCCACGTACGACAATGTACGGACTCACCACTTTGACCTTGTCTGTGCCTTGTAATTCGGCTCCCTAAATTTCACCCCACGGTTAGCATTGGTTGCGTTATTCTTTTTTTTTTTCTTTCTTCTTCAAATAAGCGCTCATACCTTGAGTACCGACACTTGCAAGCACAACCCACTGATCCCTTCAATCAACGGCTTGGACATTCGTCGTCGCCGTTTTCTAATGATTCCTCGCATTTGTTAAGGATGTGGTGGGTGGTAATTACGTGGTTGTCAAAAAGTCAGAAAGGAGTTTGAAATATATATATATATGATGATGTAGATCCAAATTCCAGTGGGTTAAGAACAAGCCAAGCCTGAATTATTTTGAACGAAAAATATATATAAATATTTAAAAAGCACGTTGACAAAATTAATGGTATTAAAGGTAATATCCACCATATGCAAAAAAATATATATTTTATCCTTATCCGCTTCACTTTTTTTAAGCTTATAAATATGATGCGTTATTTTTTCTTCCAAATTTTTTCTTTTCTTCCCTTTGCGAGGTGCGATTATGGACCAGCTGCCCCCCTTTGTTTTGTTTTGTTTAAATATTTGTTGAGGGTGCATTTTCCGAGACGGCGGCGCTTTGCGTGAAGGGCTACGTCAGCGCTCGTAGGGTAGGGTAGGAAAGGTCACGTGATACAATCGTTTTTTTCTTTCTCAAGCTGCGTCAAGTAGGAGGTCGACCCAAACGAATGAAACTCTATAGACAAAATGTTGTAAGGTTACATGAAAAAGACTGTCATGTCAACGTACGTACGGTATAAGCTAAGAATTTGAGGGGTAATTGACGCGACAAGAGGTGTCTCAAAAAAAAAAAAAAAAAATCCCCGCTATCAAAAACTCATATGGCATTTATATATATATTCGGATATGCAATGGAGCAGATTTTTATAACTAGCCATGGCAGCTGATATCGGATCCACGATCCGTATCGGTACTATATATACGTAGCATTCTAGCTAATTAAAACTCCTAATTACTTACAAGTATGCAAGCTTATTCAATCTTAAAGCCTATAGGGGCCTTAAGCAACGTTCGTTTAACCAACCGCGGTCGTATATATACTATAGTGTTTTTGTATGCTATAGATTTTATATCAACTATATTATACCCGTTTAAATCTGTTCAAGGGTCTCTATATGAGAAATTTATTATTAAAACGGTAAGCAAGCTTATAGATGGGGCCCGGATCACGTGATAAGTGCCCACCCATAGCACCGGCCGGTCGACCGTTCTTAATCAATTGATTGACCGGCCGGCCGGGTCCGCACGGATTTCACATATGCATGCACCTGTTTTAAATATCAATTGACGCCGCTTTGCTGCGTCCTAGAGCTCTTAGTAAGCAAGCTCTAGAATCACCATGCCGCGCATATGCATATACCCGGATATACGTATACGTTTCATCGATCTACGAGCTCTATAGCTAGCACTAGTACTAGTATATATATATACCGCGGATGTTCATTTTTAAACAGTCCAAGGTAGCTGGTATTAACTAGTACCATGATGGTAAACCATCCATGAACGAAATTTCATGGGGACGTCTGTGTTATAGTAACAGAAATTAGTAGAATCACGTCACTTTTCGAGGTATCAGGAATGTCTTACGGTGTTCGGAGCTAGCTGATCGTACTTAAGGGCTTACCCTTAATTAATTATGCATGCACTGGTTTATAGCAACGTCATATGTATAACCACACTTGCCGATTAAAGATATTGTGCGGCTGAACATTTTTTTCTTCTTCGTTGGAGGACCGAATATATTCGATCGCGATGAAACTTTATTTCACATTTTTATTTGGTAAATTGAGCTTTTTAAGATGTCCTCAAAGGAACATTCGAATTATAACGAAGGTCGCGATGCGTATTTGCGAGAAGAAATGCGTGCACAGAGTTAGCTCTAGAGATCACAACATTGCCATCTCCGGAGTCAGATTATTACATATTGCCTTGCGGGATGCCCACCCAGTTTGCCCCATAAAAACTACGCCGGCCCCGATTTTTTTTTTCCAAATTTATTAATCCACCGT
>JAJLUJ010000003.1:32080-113533 GCA_030564235.1 Blastobotrys elegans
CTTATTCCCTAGTTAAAAAAAAAAAAAAAAAAAAAAAAAAAAAGAAACAGCTATATAGAAAATTACAACTGGTAATAATCAAGAACACATTTGCGTTCCAACAATAGACTTTCAACAAGACCCAGGTCCTTTTGAAAATCTACTTTTGTTTGCAAAACCACCTTCAAACTCATCTCATTGGGGAGGTACCTGTGCATAGCCCGGTAAAACACGTTTGAAGACATTTTGGTGTTTGAACCCTTTGCTGGGAAAAGCAGACAGTCTTCACTCACATCATACTTTGACTGCAGAGGTCGTATCATCAGTATATATCGCATAATCAGCTCTGCAAAACACCAGGGCACTACATTTCCAGTAATCATCATCCTACCAGCCTTGTCGAACATGACATCGCGTTTCCCGTTCTTATCGCAATCGCGATATAGAGTCCTTAACCCGCTATGGTGTTTGAGTTTCAAAGCGTACGTTAACAAAATATGGACAGCACCTTCTGTCTCCCACCGCGCCTGAGCTGCTGCGGGGTCGTTAAATGGAGTCGGTAGCCCATTCAGCTTTGCTTCAATCTCCAGCCCGTCTTGGAACGGGTAGGGAAGGTTGGGAGGCAAAGTTTCAAAACTCTCCCAAGTATGCGGACCCGAACTCACAATACGGTCAATCATTGCCCACTGCATCCCATGCGAGCAAATATCCATCTGGAAGATTAGTTCCGTTACGTGAATCGCAAGCTGCTCTGCCAGTGAGTGAGGCACCACCAGCGGCGGGGCTCCATTACCTTCTTCTTGTTCTTCTATCACGACACATTCTACCGTTTGTTTCCCGTTGACTCGTATAGACCGCACCCGTAGCCCAGAATTCACGCCATTGCGGGCCTTGTTGGTAATTGCAGAGAACGGCTGGTGGAGGCGATATCGCCAACAGCGCCCACCATAGCCGTTGGAGGGTACCGTCAGCTCAGTGTCGACATCAAACACACTCTCTCTACAGAGTTGTCTTGGTAGTATATACATTCGTTTCCAGTTACAGCACGCTGGGCAGCAGTAAATGTGCTCATAAACCTCACAGCTGCGTAAAATAACCAGGCTGGATGCGCAGAATGCTCGCTTAGTGTTCTTTTCAAGATATATAGAAGTTCCTTTTAGCTCTGCCGGTTTGTAGTATCGATCTCCCGCAAGGATGTCCATAGGGTACCGGAACAGGTCCAGGTGCGATTGCTGTACATGCCGTGAAAGCTCTACAAAACTAGCTCGTTTGTCACAGTGAATAGCCGGGCAGACATATATATTTTCACCTTTTCGTTTGAGTCGGACCTTGCGCTGGCCTTTTTCAAATTCTGTCGAGTCTAGTATCACCGAGTTGAGGGGTATGTTTATTGTCTTTTCTTCGCCCTGTGCCATTATTCGCCCAGTGTAAATGGAGGCCGCTGGATCAGAGGGTGTTCGAATGGAGAATTGGGTGGCCCACGCGTTTATTTATTTATTTATATGTATTGTGTTGGGAGCAACAAAATTTTGACCCTATTTTTCTCCCAACGCCAACAACAACCACTAAAACTGAAAAAAAAAAAAAAAAAGAATGGGCAGAATCTATCCGCGGTCGTCGTTCAAAAAGAACCTGAGACGCTACAACAACACACAGGTGAAGGGGAATGCGGACGTTTTGGTCTACCTCGTCTATCTTGAATACCTACAGCAGCTTGTCGAGACTGCCTCGCAAGGGGCTCAGTCGGTGGAGGGCTCGGCCACCATCAACCCTAGAGATATTGAGATGGCGTCTAGGAAGGTTCTAAAAAAGTTTAAGGGGTAAATTAATTGTGCATGTTACAATTCACGAAACTGCTCCAACGTCACCAGAGCGTAATCCGGCCGGTTCTTGTTGGCGACAAAAATGCCCTGCAGCATTGCCGTGCTAATTGGTTTGCCGATATCTTGGGCAAGCTTGACGAATGCCTCACAATACTCTTGCTCGTTTTCATAAAACCGCATAAACATTTGCCGAATCTGCTCCGGCGTGGCATTATCAATAAGCACCTTGTAATCGACTCTGCCTGGTCGAATTAGTGCTGGGTCGAGCCGCTCCGGATGGTTTGTGGTCATGAAGATGAGCCGCTCCTCGGCTGACGCCACCCCGTCCAGCGCGTTCAACAGCCCTGAGAATGTGACACCAGAAACGAATCCTTGGTCATCAGCCTGTTTCCGCTCGCTAAACGCTGCGTCAATATCCTCCAATAACAGGATGCTTCTATCCGGAACGTGGTTCATTAGATGGTTGAGTCTATCGTCGGTCATTGTCTGCTCAGCAAGGTTTAGAATACAGATATTGTAGTCCAGGTGCCCGGCCAAAGCCTGAATGATACTCGACTTGCCGCTACCTGGCGGTCCATATAGCAAGTAGCCACGTCGATATGGAATTCCGCGTTTATCGTACCACTCTCCATTTTCCAGAAACTCTTTAACGTCGACGATGAGGTCTTGTTTAATGTTGTTGGCGAGAATGACCGAGTCGGCGTCTCGCTTCTTTCGTGGCGAGCCAAATGGCCGCCATTCCGGTCCGTATGAAGTGAAAATGACCGTCTTTCCTTCCTGCTTTTTTAGTGCCATTTGTTCAGATTCCTTGAGCAGGTTCTCGAGCACGACTCGGTCGCTGTACAAGGTGGTTATAGTGATTGTCTCGAACGGCGAGCCCTTGCCTAGATCCATCAGCCTACCTGATCGTTCTCTATCTACTTGGAGAAACGCTCCTTGGTACCGCAGCCAGTGCTTACCAGGACCAGGAACGAGTGAAAAGTCCGTGGTGACACTGCCGTTTTGATGTTGTTTGTAGGTGGTTTGGACGCTGAGCTGCCGATTTCTCCGGTTAGGCCGCTTGCTGAGCCATTCCAGCACCCACGTATATGATTGATCCCGCGATGAAATCTCCAAGTCGACAAACATGAGCCGTTTGAGTAGAGTTGCTGAACGTGTGAGGGCGTGCCTTGATACTGCAAGCCCAGCCCCAAGCCCCATAAGACCAAACCCTGCTGAGAAAAACGGGTTATCAGCTAGCAGATTGGACAGAAAGTTTCCTGACGAGGAGTCTGACCCCGAGGAGGATGAGGCAGCAGCTTTCTGCACCGCATCAGCTGTCGTGGTAGTGGTGGTGGTCGTATCACCTTCCGTACTCATTTGTCTATACAAGCTTTAAGTGAATCGAAAAATTTAAAACCGGGCCGCCGCGGGGGCTCATTTCATCTCACTTCGCTCCCAAACCATCCCTTATATGCCTTACAAATACAGCGCACTTGGCAAAAACAAAATAGCAATGAATACGTAAAATTTATTATAGAATAGCGTTCGGTGAGGTATTAAAGGAAGAAAGAATAAAAACCCTATCTGTACAAGTTTTCAATCCTCATCGTGGGTCGGGACATCACGTGACCCGTCCAACACAACACCGAGAAGAAGAAGAAGAAGAAGAAGAAGAAGAAAAAAAGCAGCTTAAGCGCTGTTGGGAAGCGAGCAGGATCTGATCACAACAAAAACAACACACACTTTATTAAAGCGCCGAACACTTCCACGAAACTAACGATGCAACCTGTAACAACACGGCAGGCGTGGGGGCGTACATGGGCGCGTATAGTAGACGACCTATTACGGATGAGCCCGAATGTTGGGTTTTTGGCGTTTGACCCATTGGAAATGGCTTCGTCGACAAGTGCCAAACTTGTCAACCATGTGGCGTACATTAACCCACCAAGCTGCCCCATGCATGAAGAGATTGACGAGTTTACGAGTCGATACCATTTCATATTCACCAACACCCGCTACCACCTCGAACTAACCGTGAAAACAGCGTTCGCCACTGCGGATCATGATTTCCACCTAGACTCGTACCATTCTTCTGACAAGACCGAGCACTATACATTCGTTTCTTCGTCCACCGACACCTCAGTGAATCTCGACATCATCCCACCGGAGGTTAGTTTGGAAGACTGGCAGCACGGGTTTGGCAAAGACGCGATTGAGAAGCGGTATGCGGAGTACAAGGCAAACAAGCCAGCTGACCATAAAGATCCGCCTCCTAACCCGCCTACACCGCAATCGTGCTTGTCCACCCTCTTCAAGCTGATTGAGAAACCATTCCACGACCCGCGCGATATTCTAGACACCAATGCTACTCTCCAGTTGCGAGTTGACCCGTCAATCCTAGTAGAAAGACTGCATTTCACGCATTCAGATGGGGCGTACCACCCACCGGATTTGCTCGCAGCAGCGTCGCCGCATCGTGCAGTATTGCGGCGCATCCTATCTGAGACGGCTGTACATTTATCCACCCATCCTTTCACCTCCACCAACGCTGAGCATGCCAAACTGGAAGCAGCGACTGCCAAACTCAAGCTCATCTTGCCGCATATTGACGGGTCGGCGAATGGCGTGGGGGCAGTGTACCCCCAGGCTGTGGCGTCCAACAACATGTATGGGGCGTTGGTGGTGTTGGGTTGCTGCGAGTACTTTTCGCGGCCGCTCATTTACGCGCGGTTTGAAAAACAGTGGAATAACGACGCTGCTCACCGGCCAATCTTCCTAGAGGCTCTGTATAATCTTGCCACATTCTTCTCCGACCCTAGCATGGAGATGAGAGCCACCGAGTTGGTATCACTTGGTCACCCCCTCTACTCTGGTCTGAGAGGGGCATATACCAAGCTTGGTCTGGATATTCGCGACCAGGCCGACGAGGATGTGATTGTGGAGTCTTATAAGCAGTGTGTCAAGAAGGAACCGGCCCGTAAGCAGGAGTTTAAGCATGCCTTGGAGGTTGTGTCTCATGATACAGTAGCTGGGTTTAAGATCCGCGAGGTGTTGTCCATGGAGGATATGACGGCTGGTGACGCGCTTGCCTTCCTCGGTGCGATTGAAGAGAGTGATGACGATTCCGTAAAGTCATTGTTTGAGTTTAGAATGAACGAATCGGCACCGGAACAGAAGGATCTGATCCTGCATGCCTTGATGGTGGTAGCCAAGCACCGTCAGAGCGGGATGCTGCTGCGAATATATGAAGAACAGACCTTTGGCAACACTGAAATTACTACTCTGGAGCAGGCTTATGATCTGCTGCAGGTTAATAAAGATATGGACCCGGGTACTATTCTTACTCTATTCGATATCCGCGTTCAAGACGATCCATCGCGGATTTTGGAATACCGGCAGTCGTTGCGTGCTATTGCCAACTCAACAGAAAGCGCAGCAATTCGTACCTACCTGGGCGATACGGGAGTTGAACCAGAAAAGAAGGAGGCGGCCCCCGTCGGGCTGGGTAACATTGGCAACACTTGTTACTTAAACTCTCTTCTACAGTGCTACTATACCATTCTCCCGCTCCGAGAAGCCGTGATCAAATACGCGGCTGAACGGGATAGTCTGGATATTAACAAGGCGGTCACAAAAGTTGGCGGTCGGGAAGTCCAGTTGTTTGAGATCAAACGCGCCCAAATGTTCATTGACCTGCTTTCTGAGCTGTTTACGGAAATGCAGAGCTCCAACCAGCAGTTTGTAATCCCGAAAAAGTCGCTGGCGTACATGGCGCTGGTTCCAGCTGCCGCTGACGAACAGGAGATTAAGGAGCTGGAAGAAAGCCAAGCGAAACTGGCCGAGGTTGGGACTGAGACTGAAACTCAGAACGAGGACATGCAGGTTGATACGCAGCCTGACACCCTCATTGATATCGACTTGGAGCCAGCCGATAAGGAGAATGTGAAGCCGCCTCCGCTCCCTCCACTACCGTCGCCAGCGCCAATCACCTACCCTCGGCCGGACCAGGTTGAGAATGCTTTGTCGATGGGTGGTCAGCAAGATGTAACTGAATGCATCGACAATGTCCTTTTCCAGTTAGAAGCTGGACTGAAAGGCATGAAGGACGTGCAGGTGGATGAAGACATTATCAAGCAGCTATTTTATGGCAAGTCTAAACAGGTTTTGGAAACCGCCCAAAACGGGAACGACCGGCGTGAACAGATCAACCGGTTCAACTGTTTCCTGATCCACGTGGGCGAGGGGATTCGTGACGTGTATGACGCGTTGGACAGTCAGCATGGCGAGACCATTATCGAGTCTGGGTCGGGCGAGAACGTGGTGCCGACGCGGCGGATTGAGACATTGACGCAGCTTCCCGAGATTATCCAGATTCAAATCCAGCGGGTGCAGTACAACCGCGAGATTCAAGCTCCGTTCAAAAACACTGCGTTGGTGAAATTTGACGAAACAATCTACCTGGACCGGTACCTTGATACTGACGACCCCGAACTGATCCGCAAGCGGCATCAAGTCGCAGAGTGGAAAGTGGAATTGAAGGATGTTAAGACGAAGCTTGCTGAGCTGACTAAGCCGGTAAAGACTGGCCAGCCTATCGTCGACTCCCTCAAGCTGACTCGAGACTGGCTGTTGAAGCAAAGAGCTGATGGGTCTGAGCTGCAAACTAGCGAGGATACAATCGACTTGCTAACATTGGAAATCAGCAAGCTGAATGAGATCACTTCATCGCACCGAGCTCAGATTTCCGATCTGGAAAAGAAGATTCACGAGCAATTTAGTGATTTGAAGAGCGTTCCGTACCGTGTTCATGCCGTGTTTATCCACCGAGGGAGTGCCACGCAGGGTCATTACTGGGTCTATATCAATGATATTCAGAACGAGTGTTTCCGAAAGTATAACGACGAGTACGTCACGACGGTGCCGTATGATGAAGTGTTCAGCGAGGACCAAAGCCCGACCGCTGCAACCCCATACTATGTCACGTATGTCCGTGAAGACTTGGCAAAGAGCTATATCGAAGCTGTTCCGCCGGTGTTGGATGAGCCAATTGTGGAAGATGATGATATGAAGGAGGAGGAAAAGAAGACAGCTCTAGAGGAGGAGGAGGAGGAGTGCAATGAAACTAGTAGTACTGCCGATGAGAAACCTGCTGATACGGAAATGTCATAAAAGTAGATTATAATGATGCATGTGTTTCTGTGTTTCCACTGCGCTAGAAATTTGTAACTAGACTGGTTTTTTGCTCAAGTGTACAATTTATTATAATAGATGGTAGTGAAGCTGTTTGTATACCCAAAAAAACGTCTGTGCGGCTATAGTCCATATTCCTGGTTATAATTACGTACATGCCAAAGACACGTGTACCTATCCTTTACTTTCCATATCCGTCTTTAAACATGTATAGGATGAGACGAGCATGGTGTATACACTGCAGTACGTGTCTCAGTTAGCAACCGTTTAAATGTAGTATACGCTTCCATATACAAGTTACCAATTTGAATACGCGCAGAGGATAAGCTATAGGGGTTCAACATCTTTGACTTTGTAAGCATGACTACCGCGGACTGGAATAATATACTAGTTGTATACACACTCTTCTGACCGATCATCAGGAACATTTGCCAAAAAGAGGGACCTCCCCCCGCCGCCGCACAATATCGGAATCCTTAAGCAGTATTGAGAAAGAAAAAAAATACTAGATTCTTTATATTATACTCATTTTTACTATAAAATTGAGTCCAGCTTTGAATAAACACTCAACACGGCAGCCACCACCTCGACCTGTAATTCTTTATCATTATTTTCGCCAACTTCGGTGGAGATTTCAGCGGTCAGGTTAGACCCTGCGCCGCTACTGTTACCATCTCTTGATGCAAATGGCCATTCCGAGTATGCGCTCACCAACTCATCAGCCCGACTAAATGCTTGATCTCTGGCATCATACGACAAGTTGGTCAATACATTCTCCAACACGGTGGCGGCGTACGCGCCAGCAATCAATGCCACTGACCGCAGGTACCGGAAGGGGATCCCTTCAGGGTAATATGGAGTGGATGGCAAGCCAACGGTTCTTGCCGTGAGTAGATGCACCACTCGCCGTCTCAACTCATCCTTAGCGGCCGAGTCTGCAATTGGGTGTGTGGCCATGTCAAACAAGAAAAAGTTTCGCTTTTCAGTTCGCAAAATGCCTTTATCAACCAACCCCTTGGCTAGTCGTTCTCGAACTTGTTTAAGCTGGTACGAAATCTTGGTCAGGTTCCAGGTTTCACCAGACAAATAGTCAATCCACGTGCCAACTGACAATGGCTCACTAGACTTCATGATTTTTATAGTTTCGTCAAGCAATGCCTCGCCAGTGTTCTTGTCGTCAATGACTTGGATATACCGGTCGCACAATGGCAACCGGCGACGGGCTGGATCCGACATCATTGTAACCTTGCCTCTAAATGCTAGTTCCATAATGATACAACCACGTAGAGCATATGAGATGTTGTCGTTCCAAAACGACAGATACCCCTCCGTGTCTTTTAGACCGAGGAGAAGTACCTCCTCCATCAATGTCAATCTTGGTGCCTTGCTTGTTTCTGTGCTAGACGTGTTGATATCGTCAGGGTCGTACGCGACTTTCCGCCCGCTTTCGTCATAGTATGCTTCCGTGCGTTTCGTTTCGGTTGGCGGCGCCGGTGACCCACCACTACTCAAGTTTGATGACGAGTCGTTGCCCCCTGCCACTCTTCGACGTTGGAGACCCCCAGACGACATTTTTTATAATACCCTCAATGAATTGAAATGAAAAAAAAAAAATTTAAAAGGGTTTGATAGCTTTCGTTGATTAGTACTTCCCCAAAAACTTGAATGAATGAATGAATGAAACAACGACGGCGAATTGGGTTGTGGTGTTGCTGTTGTGTTGTTGTGTTGCTGTGTAATTGCCGCTGTTGAGGTTTGTAATAACAAGTGAATGAGTAAAAAGTCAGTGAGGAAGGGAAAAAAAAAAAAAAAAAAAAAAAAGTCGCCAACGTGTACAGAGTGTTGGAACAAGAAAAAGATAAAAAAACTGAGTGGTTGGAATTGGAATTGCACAATTAAGCGCTGGGAAGGGAGGCTGAGTCATAGATTTTGTGCATGCTTACATAACGCCGTTTTATTATTATTGTTTCGTGTCCTAGGCCTTATTAATATTATTTCAACTCAATATTGATAGAGTTTCATTTCTTACCCTATACGTTTAGAGTTAAGGTTTCGGATTGGGCGAATATAATTGGCTGATACCTGCGCGTGGATATTCTCTAATACATGTGACTGGTTTTGTTTGGTATTTATTATATGCGTTTTTCAAAAAGCGTGTTGATAAACTCCACAACACGATGGTTCTTCCCCGAGATCGATCGGTTAAGCGGGTCGATATTAAATCAATTTTATATTTGGTAGTTAGATTGCTCACAGGGTCTATAGCGCAATGCAATTCTTTCCCCCCCGGCCCCTTCCTTCATCCACTCAGTAGCTAGCCCAGGAGAGCCGCACGCGGCTTTCCCTGCCCGTCATACTGATCGCAACATAATAATTCAGGATTTGTCCACGTTTTGGCTACATGTCCCAGAGCGATATCGCAACACCGACGATGGGCCCGGTATATATATATATATAATATATATATTATAAGTTACGTACGCGTACAGGTTAAGTGCTGCAATACTGATAATCAAATGTACATCGGATCGTCCTGGATTATTGCCGTGATGATGAAAAGATGTGCCTGATGCGCTGGATTTGGCCGTTGAGATTTCGCACGGCACGGCATTATAATATATGTATACGGCATATATATATCTCTGCATACTGTTGGGATATAAGATATATACATCCGGGTACGAATTGGTTGCAACATGTATCGGTCAGAGAGCTCGATCGAGCTGTTATGGGTGTGTCGTACGTACCGTGTACGTGGGGTATCAAAGCCCAGCTGGTTTGCCGTCTCTTGATTCTGGTGTGATGTCACGGCCGAAGCCTTCCGCTCCGATGCGCTTGACGTTTTTTTATTTTTTTTTTAGGTTGCGCGCTATTTTTTTTTTTTTTTTTTCTTTCTTTCTTTCTCTAAAACCGACAGAGCTTATCTTGTAGCTATTACTTCACACATACCGACACAATGCCATCGCCTATTTTCATTTCTAGGCCGCCGGCGGGGTTTTCGTTGCTGGCGGTGGTACGAGGGCTGCAGTTGACAATAGTGGGAGGGTACCGTGCACTAAAGAACCCCGATCTGGCAAAAACGGGGTATTACCGGAAAGCGATGCAGGCCGTGGTATACTCTCTGGCCATCCAGTTACTACTATGGTCGCCCATCGTCATCTTCAAATGGTGTCTGCTTACAGTTCAATACTTTTCAAGCGGCGATGGGAAAACCGCTGCTGAAACCGAATCGACATTGGAAACGCTGCGCTTCTGGCAAAATGTGCTGAATTTGGGTCCGCTGCTAATTTCCGGGATGCGGTACGTACGTCCAGAGATGGACGATTTATTTCTGACTTCATTGCAGTTTGTGGACAAGGTATACAAGCAGAAACATCCTGAGTCTGACCGCGAATACTATCCAAACTTGGTCCGGTACGGCGACGACTACAAAGACACGTCAAATTCGCTCCGGTATAGAGACAATCTAACGCATTTTTTGAAAAAGTATGGGTACCGCGCGTTTCAGACTGTTGGTATGTACTACTTGTCTGGGTTCCCAATGGTGGGGCGATTCGTGCTTCCAGCAATCTCGTTTTATTCGTTCAATGGCGTAGTGGGGACGGCATCCGCCACGACTTTATTTGGTTTTGGACTGTTTGTGCCCAGAAGATACATGCTGGTCTGTCTAGCCGCGTTTTGGGGCGGACGGAGCCTATCCCGCGAGCTACTATCGCCATATTTCAACAGAATACCATTCTCAAAGCTAGAAAAAGATCAGTGGTTTGCAGCGAGAGAAGGGATCATGTTTGGGTTTGGTGCCGGGTTTTATTTATTACTCAAGGTGCCGTTTATTGGCGTGCTGGTGTATGGTTTTGCTGAGGCTTCGGCCGCTTACCTGATTACCAAAGTGTCTGATCCACCACCCCCACCAGAAATGCTGCACAGCTGGACAGCGGCCCAAACAGTATGGACTAGAAAAGAGTTTGTACTTTCTGGCGGTAACGAGTTTGACGACGGGTTTTAGAAATAAAACGAATGAATAACTAGGAAATGAACGCGTATATATATATAGACAATTTTACATAGAGTCGGTGCAATGAAAAGTATTAATCAATATTGACACGGTCAACGTCTGGGGCACGCCCTATAGACCATGCTAGACCAGAGAATACACGAAGATGCTATAGAGTACTCCCTGAGAAATCTGGCTATGTATAAATAAATAAAAATGGATATGCCGTCGGGGCAAAAACTGGTGTTTAAACTTCCCATTTCACATATGTTCAGCCGCACGCTGGGACTTTTGTAACGTACGTAAGCCATGGCATATATATGACAGTTATGTATACACTGCGCAAAATCCAGCCATTTTGTTGTTAGCTAGCTTTGAATATATACATGTCTATTATATGCATGGCCATACGTCGTACTTTTGGTAGATGTTTATATATTTACTGTTCTTTTTCTAGGTCGCAACCTGGCAGTTTCATTACAATTGGTAACAAACCCAAATATAGCGGTGAGTTTATAATAAGCCTTATATATATCAGTTTGAACTTGAAAAAAATTTGATGGCGCCGCACAGCCCGTGGATTTTTTGCTTAGATTGCGAAACAGTACCCCATTAGATAAGATATCAGATCGACCAGAAACAAAAAAGATATGCGCACCGCCACATACCAGTGCAATATTAGTTATAATATTCCCGCCTCTATTAATCTATCCGCGGATAATATCTTTAGAGCTCATGAAAGAATCGCGTGCTCAATGGCTAGATCTCGACCGTATAGGACGAATGGATGCATGGATTATATAAGGGTACCCACGCGTGTACCGGAACGGCTATAGCAAAACGGTAAAAGCCGTGCTACTCGTATCCCGGGCCACTTGAATTAAGAATACCTCGATCGATCGCTTGTGATATTTTTTATTGCCTTTAAATTCAACATCAACGCTATATCTATATATCGCGGTACGATATAGCACTGCATACTGAATTTAAAAGAAAAGAAAGGAATATTGATCAATTAATGTTCGGAGATTACCGTTCGGGCAAGTACCCTCCGTACTATTGCCAGTGTATACTCTCTATTGACTCGGGATCTCTCAGTTTAATAATAAAAATAGAATGTATTGAATATTACATATGTTATAGAAAAGAGCCGGTACACGCAGCATGTTATGTTGCTGACAAATAGCTGCAGGAAGAATTTGAGAATATTAACGTGTCAGCCGGTCTATACAAACTATACGACGTGTACAGCCACGTATAAAACTTGACAAACAAGGGTATATATTTATATAAACAATAGCAATGCAGCAGTTTTTTATAATATCAATATTGTCATTTCGGAGAGTTTCCAAAAAGTAGTAAGGGTTCCTTCCAGCCGCGTGCGCATATACATTGCAGTTTTTTGCAATTTTTCTTCAAATATTGTGAACTCTGATTTCTACATTCGGTAATCAAAGATCCATCGGAGCGCCTGTTTTTCGATTCAGACGTGTGCAGGCAGCGCTTTTTACACTGTAGGATATCCCTCCCAGAACATTACCAATCATTAATTTCAGTTTTTTTTTTTCTGTTTAGTTATTTTCTCTTCGTTTAAGCTGCTTGTCCTGGACTCGCTCCAGTTTTTTTATCACAATACGCGGGCGCAAATCACCGCCAATTCTTTAAAAAAATTGTATATACCCAGACGTTGAAAGACCCCCACCAACCACCTGCAGCATATATAAAGGTAGAGCTATCCGCTCTTTTTCGAATTCCCCTTTTTTTTACTTTCTTATCTTTCTCAAAAACGTTCTATATACCATTAATAATGCGCAAAGAAGACAAGATTGTGTCCGAAACGGTATCGGAAACGGTATCTGTCCGGCCCTCTACCGGCGAAGAAGAGGAACAAGACGAGTACGAATACCCGTTCCAGCATTTTTACCAAGAAGCCATCTTCGTTCTAGTCCTTACGTGCGGTCAGCTGTTCACACAAGCCGGCGTAGCGCTGGCGAACACGCCATTACAAATCATTGGTGATCATTTCGGCGATACCGACGCCGCGTTTCGAAGCTGGTACCTTGCGGCGTACAGCCTCACGGTGGGAACGTTTATTTTGACAGCTGGGCAGCTTGGCGACATGTACGGCCACCGGAAACTGCTCCTAGGTGGGTTTGCATGGTTCTCGTTATGGTCGTTACTAGCAGGCGTCTCCAACTACTGCGAAACGTCCACCTTTTTCATCATCTGCCGCGCGTTCCAAGGTATCGGCCCGGCCATCATCATGCCTACTTGTATGGCAATCATTGGTCGGACATACCCAAACGGCCAGCGACGACATATGGTGTTTGCCATGTTTGGTGCCGCAGCGCCAGTTGGGTATGTAGTGGGTAGTGCATTTGCCGCAGTGTTGGCAGAATTGGCTAGCTGGGAGTGGGCCTACTACGGGATGGCAATTGCTTGTGCATTGTCGGTCCCAGTCGCGTTCTACTCGGTCCCCAAGGACCCTGCTAATGTGGTGAATGAAACGTTTGACTATCTAGGTGCCATTACAGGTGTCAGTGGGCTTATCCTATTCAATGTCGCATGGAACCAGGCCCCGATTGTGGGGTGGGAAGAACCATACACTTACGTGCTGCTTATCATCAGCATCTTGTTCTTTATGGCATTCTTTTACATTGAGATTAAGGTGACTACGAACCCTCTCGTGCCGACATTCAACGGTATGACAGCGCTGGTGCTTGGTATTGTCGCGTGCTGCTGGGCTACACTAGGTATCATGCTGTTCAACATTCTACAGTTTCTAGAAGTGTTGAGAGGAGTGAGTCCATTGCTTGTCACTGCACAGATGGTTCCTTGTTTGATTGTGGGGTTCCTGTCAGCTATTCTGACAGGGTATCTAATGTCCAGAGTACCGACTTCGGCAATCCTGTTGATGGCGCTGTTGGTTTGGATCGTAGTGTGTGTGTTGTGTCTGACTAATCCCGTCGACCACAGCTATTGGGGCCAGTCGTTTGTTGTGTTTTTGATCATGTCAACGTCTATGGAGTTTTCATTCCCGGCAGCCACGATCTTACTAAGCGGGCAAGTGGCCAAGAAACATCAAGGCGTGGCTGCTTCGTTGGTAGCCACCGTCGTTAACTACTCCATCTCAATCGGGCTGGGGTTTGCAGGAACGGCACAAGCTTATTTATATCCTGGCGATGACGCCGACTCATTGCTGAAGAGTAACCATGTCGCAACGTATTTTGGTCTCGGTTTGAGCATTTTCGGGCTGCTGCTGGCTGTGGCAGCATTTTACAAAGAAGTTTTTCAAGGAAAGCGTAAATAACTAAAACTAGCTAATTAATTTAATGAGTTTCACGATATTTTGACACACACATACAATCTCGCGCAGCACCGGGAGGAATATTTTACGCGTTTTTTTTTCAACACCCTTTTTTTTTGCTGCTAAACATGACAACAGATCAGGATGGTACGTTTCACCACCCTTACACGCCATACCCAATCCAGCTGGATTTTATGAACAGTCTGTATGACGCGCTGGAAAACTACAAGATTGGCATCTTCGAGAGCCCGACAGGGACTGGGAAAACACTCTCGCTGATCTGCGCGTCGATGACCTGGCTTCGAAACAACAAGAAGCGTGAGCTGGACGAGATACTGAAAAAGCTGGATGAAGGCGACGACCCGGAATGGATCAAACAAGAAGCGAGAGAGATGGAGATTCAAAAACACACTGAAAAAGTCAAAGAGTTTGAACAAAAGCTTGACGAGATTCGCAAGATTGAGGAGAAGGAAAAGAGCATATCTAAACAGCCCAAAAAGTTGCAAAAGCGCAAAACTGTAGCCAAAGAGAATGAGGAAAGCTTTCTTGTAGATGATTATGAGAGCGATGACGGCCGACCCGCAAATCGAATCAACAAGGACGGGTACTCTGCAGAAGTTCAGCAGCTGTTGGACCAGGCCAGCAAGCAACCGTTCAGCAACGGTCACGACGGAGAGGACGACGACGACACTGCATCTACTACCAAAATCTTTTTCGCATCTCGTACCCACTCCCAACTCAGTCAATTCGTTGGTCAGCTGAAAATGGTCCAGTTTCCATCATCCTTCAACGATGATGAAACTGAGATGGTGAAAGAGATCTCGCTGTCATCTCGTCAGCAACTATGCATTCATAAAAAGGTATCCAGCTACAAAATGGTCACGCAAAAGAATGATGCGTGCTTGGATATGCAGAAAAAAGACAGCACGCGGTGCGAGTTTATGTTAAACACAAACAAACAGGAGGATAAAGTCAAATCCACCGAGTTTCGTAACCGTGCATTAGCAAAGATACGAGATATCGAGGACCTAGCTGATTTGGGTCGTGACATGCATGTTTGTCCGTATTATGAATCTCGACGGGCAATATCTCATAGCGAGATTGTAACCTTACCGTACCAGCTTCTAATCCAGAGATCGGCTCGTAAAGCGCTTGGTATCGACATCAAAAACTCGGTGGTCATTATCGACGAGGCCCACAACATTATGGATACAATTTCCTCCTTGTTTTCATTATCGGTCACTGGAGATGAGGTGAGCCGCGCGCGTCAGGGGCTGGAGGTTTACCAGCACAAGTTCAACAAGCGGCTCAATGGCGGCAATCGCATCTACCTCGCCCAGACTCTGAAATGCGTCAAAAGTTTGGAAACTTTTTTTCTAAATGCAGCCAACCTGTCATCTAAAGAAACCAAGCCCGGGCTGGAAGTCAACCAGCAGAAAATCACCGGGGATGAAGGGTCGTTGATTAATGTTTACAAGCTTGAAAAGTATTTGGAAAAGTCCAAGCTAGCCTTTAAGATTGAATCGTATCTTGAAGCCACCACCGAAGAAGCCCCGAAACTTGTACTATCCAAGGTGGTAGCGTTTCTCATGGCAATCTCGAACCCAACATCCGAAGGTAAAGTATTTTACGACCGGTCTGCAGCTGGTAAAATCCAGCTGAATTATTTATTACTTGACCCCAGCGAGCATTTCCGTCAAGTTGTTGAAGATGCTCGAGTGGTGATCTTGGCGGGTGGTACGATGGAGCCAGTCGCCGACTATTTCAACTACCTCTTCCCATATATCGACAAGTCGTCCATCAAACTGTTCAACTGTGGGCATGTCATCCCAGACGATAACCTAGCAGTCGCTACCATCGACTCTGGCCCCGCAAAAACGCCATTCTCATTCACGTTCGCTAACCGTAACGACAAGCAAATGATTGACCAGCTGGGGAAATCGCTGATCAATTTTGCTGCGGTTGTGCCGGCAGGTATGGTGGTATTTTTCCCCAGCTACCAATATCTAGACGAGCTTGTCAAGATTTGGAAGTCAAGCGGTACATGGGATCGGCTAAACGGCCGGAAACGAGTGTTTATGGAGCCTCGTGAAAGCTCAGTCGAGTCTGTACTGACCGAATACCGTAACGAGATTGAAACTAACGGTGCAATCCTATTCTCAGTAGTCGGTGGGAAAATGTCCGAGGGGATCAACTTTTCAGATAACCTAGCTCGAGGTGTCGTCATGATTGGCCTGCCGTTCCCCAATCTAATGTCCGCTGAGATGGTAGCCAAGCGAGAATACATTGAGTCGAAAGTAATGTCGAATGGAGGCACAAAACAGCAAGCTATGGAGGCTACACGGGAGTTTTATGAGAATATCTGCATGCGAGCAGTGAACCAGAGTATTGGTCGGGCTATTCGACATGCTAACGACTACGCCGCAATAATGCTTGTAGACAGCCGATATAGCTCCGACCGCATCAGAGCTAAACTGCCGCAATGGATCCGATCTAGATTAGACATGACCGCTGAAAATACTTTCCCAAACGCGATAAAAACATTGGGCTTGTTTTTCAAGAATAAACGGTAAAACTTTTATGTAGCGCGCGAACCAAATTTTTCCAAACATCACACTAAAAAAATCATGACCCATGACCACTGGAAATGGATGAAAGAAGCAATATCCATGGCCGAACAGGCGCTTGAAGCCGATGAGGTGCCAGTAGGGTGTGTATTTGTCCACAACGGGGAGGTGATAGGGCGCGGTATGAACGATACGAACCGCTCGCTGTGCGGCCATCGACACGCCGAGTTTCTGGCCATCGAGCAGATCATGGAGACATATACCAAAGACGTGTTCCAAGAAACTGACCTGTACGTATCTGTGGAGCCGTGTGTGATGTGCGCATCAGCTCTCCGGCAGCTACGTATCCGAGCAGTCTACTTTGGCGCTGCAAACGACCGATTTGGCGGTTGCGGGAGCGTCTTTAACGTTAATACTGATGCCTGCCCCGAACCTCCTTACAAAGCATACCCTGGCTTCTACCGAGAAGAAGCCATCACCCTGCTACGAACGTTTTATACTAGAGAGAACAAACGAGCCCCCGTGCCGCACACTAAAAAAACCAGGGTCGTAAAGTACGAATTTGAGCCGCTGGACTATTCAAAGTACATCGCCAAGGACGAGTTTATTGACTTGTTTGGTTTAGACAAGATCAACGATTACGACCCTAAAGACGCGGCTAAACGGCAGAAGCTGATCTGATCGTTTGCCTTTTATATTTATTTATAAGTCTAATAGACTGAGCGCCGCATGGGCTCATCGGAACTCCGAATTATTTATTCTTTTTTGGTCCCAAAATTTTTGAAAAACACGAAAAAAATTTAACCCACACTAACGTAACAAACATACGAAAAAAAAAAAAAAATGGCCGAAGTTGCAAAGGCCAGTAACAACGCTCAATCAGGACCCAATGCTGCAGCGGGTAGCAACAACAAGTCATTGTTGCCGCCAGCTGCTGCTTTGTTGCGTGAATTGCTTGAATCGTCGCGTAATTTGCCAAACTCGTCGACCGATCTGGGATCTATCCAGCTTGGGCTGAACGAGATGAAGCAGCGGGCCAACAAGCTTCGACACAACACTAACGATGAAAACGACACAAAGGCTCATTATTTATTGGCTGGTAGTGGCGTGAATGCGGAGGATATCGCTACCGACCTTCAATCAATCAACTTCACACAGACTCAAGAGCCATCCAGCACGTTTGCGTCCAACAATGAAGTCGATATTGACAATTATCTACGAGCCAAGAAGGAGGAAAACATTCTATCCTCCATCGAAGAAAGCGTGACGTCGACAGCACGAGAGTTTGACAACTTTTTGGCGCAAAACGTGTCTTTGGACTGGAAAGTGCGGAAACAGCAAATCTGCCAGCACTTTGGCCTGTATTCAAAGACTCCTACCAACCAGGAATTCTCTCAAGCGCTTACTTCAACCAACAACAGTACTTCTCGGGGCCGTGCCTGGGGGAAGTACTCGCTTGGTCGGTGCGTTTTGGGTCCCGTGTCTGGCGATGGCGAGTTTACAGACATTGAATTCTTGCAGCCTCACTCTGGCCAAGGCTGGACCAAATCACCGCCATCTTCTGAAAATGGTGGAAGCAGCAGTCAAAGCCGGTCCAAGAAGCATGCTCATGTTGTGCAATGTTTGAACAAGGCTCGGTTGGAAAGCAAGCCATTCGCAATCGCTCACTCCTTTGCTGAAGTGACGTCTTCATACGGCACTGATACTAGATCGCAACAGCTCCACGACGCGTGGAAGATTGTAAAGAAGGTGTCTGGGGAGTATGAAAAGAACCCGGTCGTTGAGCGTAAATTCGCACAGACTCACTACTCCCCAAGCGAGCATGTGAAGGACGCGGCTGATTTGCGGAATCAGATTGTGATTGGGTCGCGATCATACTTGGAGAATCAATTCTACAAGATGATTGAGACGGAGATTGCCAAGAACCCACAAGAAGCGCAGCTAGGGGGTGTTCCATCTGTGTTTAACAAGGTTCGAGCCTTTTTAAATTTGAAATTTTCAAAGGGCGGTAAATGGGTTAAAGATAACTTGGAGATTGTAAACAATGTCCCAGTTTGGGCGTTGTTATACTATATGATCCGATCTGGCCACTTGAAGGAAGCTTTGGACTTTACTCTACATATTGAAAAATCGTTTCACAAGATTGAACGGTCCTTCCCAAGCTATATCAAAGCTTATGCGTCGTCCAAAGACCGAAAACTGCCTCGGGATTTGCAAGAACGTTTGCATACCGAGTTTAACCAGCATATTCGATTCTTTGACGAAAACTCGGACCCATACAAGTATGCTTTATACAAGCTGATTGGTCGTTGTGAACTGTCAAGAAAGTCGTTCCCTGAAGTGGTCGTCACTGCTGAAGACTGGCTGTGGGTTCATTTGACGCTGACTCGCGAGTCAGATGCATCTACACCAGTCCACGAACGGTATTCTTTGCAAGACCTGCAGCGAATGATACTGCAGTTTGGCGCCAAACATTTCAACCCGAACCGGAACAACCCAGGCATGTATTTCCAAGTCCTGCTTCTCAGTGGGTTGTTTGAGTGGGCTGTTCAATATCTATACTCGTTTAGCCAGATTGACGCGGTCCATTTTGCTATTGCGTTGACTTACTATGGTCTGTTGCGGCCAATTAACGACATTGAAAAAGCAGACTCGGAGCTTTTGGTGCTTGATAAGGATGAGCTGCCACGACTAAACTTTGCTCGGTTGGTGGGCTACTACACGCGGGATTTCAGACGGTCTGACCCAGACGATGCGGTGGATTACTTGACGTTGGTGTGTATTAATAGTGATTTGGATAAACGGCACTTGCAAATGTGTCACGAAGCGTTGAAGGAGCTGGTGCTAGAGACTAGAGAGTTTTCCAGGCTATTGGGTGATGTGCGAGCTGATGGTACCCGACAACCGGGTGCTATCGAGCAACGAATGCAGCTTATTGAGCTCACTAATGAAGAAGAGTACTTGCACGCAATCACTGAACAAGCTGCCGTCAAGGCGGATGAAGATGGGCGGACTGCCGATGCTATTCTCTTGTACCAACTTGGTGAAGAGTATGATACTGTCGTGTCAATCATCAACAAGTCGCTTGGTGAGGCTCTGTCAGTTATCGAACTTGGCCAGCCAATGTCCACTCTACCGGATGGTGTGCCAATGATGCTGTCTGCCACTGAAGACCCAGCCCAGCTAGCTCGAAACATGATGCAAGTGTACGCTGCAAACCCGGCCATTCTTTCAAAGGTTTCTCAGCGATCTCGAGAGACTTGCAACGCGCTATTGAAGATTGTTAATTCTCGTGATGCGTTTGCTAACCAAAAGTGGGATTTGTGTTTAAAGGAGGCTGAAGAATCGGGCATCCTGTCTCTATCTCCGCAAGCCGACGTGGGTCAAGTACGTCGACGCGCTCAACAGTTTGTCGGTTTGCATGAATCTATCGCTAGAAACGTTCCTTCCATGTTGATTATGGTCATGCAATGCTGCGTTAATATCAGCAGCCAGCTCAATGAATCCGAGTATTCGAATGCTGGTCGGGCTACCAAGATTACTGACTTGCGGTCTCGTGCCAGAAACTGTATGATTTATGCCGGGATGATTCAATACCGAATGCCGCGTGAGGTGTATAGCCAATTGACCAATCTGGAGGTCCAAGTTTAATAAAAGAGATTAGTTATATAAAACATGTTTAATTACGCCTAAGCTATTTCTTCTTCCATCGATGGCGCGCGCAAGCTCCGGCCACTACTCCCATCAACATTGAAGCAACAAAGAAAAACACACTCACACGACGACGACGACAGTATGAACAATCCACAACAGCAGCAGCAACAACGCGACCAGGCAAGGAAACAGCGCGCATTTGAAGAAGCATGCAAATTCCATGAGAGTGACCGTCAGCTGGACACGGAAACACGACGTAGATTGGCTGCGGCGTACAAACGTGAGCATATTTACTTGCCATTGGGTGCTCTTTCCGGGCTTGCTCTAGGTATCATGGCGCCTCGAATTGCAGCCAAACGTGGTCTTATCAATCGAAAAGTTACAAATACACGGATGTTGAGTGTAATGCTCGGCTTGCCGGGGTTTTTGATTGGTGGCAATGTCGGATGGAAAATCTCTGTCAACTACAATCTACAACAGCTAAGCGATTCGGAACCTGCTCAACGTCTATTGGAAATGTCGAAATCATGGCCTCCACAGATTGGTCAAAACTATTTTGAGTATACTGCACGTGACTCGTCGGTGATTATGAAGGATCCTCATTCCATTGACTGGTCTAGAGAGCCGCTATTCCCTATGAATCTGGTGCGAAACCTGATAGATCGACGTCAGCAACAAGTACAGCAACGAGTCGGTCAACAAAGAGGTGGTCAAACCGATGGGTTCCAGCAAGAACAGTATGGTAGCCAATCCGAGCCGTACTTTGATCAGCCTCGTGAAGGGTTTTCCAAAGATGGCGAAAATTTGTCTTGGGACTCGTACTCATCGTCCCCAGCTGCCGCCAACAACAACAACAACAACGAACAAGACTACTCTGGTTCAGGAACCCAATCGTCTACTGGGAGCTCATGGGACCGACTTCGACAAGGCCAGACTCAATCTCAATCTCAACAGAAACAGCCTCCTCAGACTTCCAGTTCCTCCTCTCCATGGGGTGAAACTGCGCAACCAGAGTCAACTGGTAGCTATGACTGGGCCTCTGCCTCAAATCGCGTAGACCGACCTGGCTCATTAACCCCAACTCCACCACCTCCAGCCCTTTCTGGCCCTCCACAGTCTACAACAGCTCGTGCTTCTGGGTCTTGGGGTTCTAACGATCAGGCCGAGTTTGATCGTGAGTTGGAACGGGAACGACAAGGCTACGGTCTCTCTGACGATTTTTCAGATACCGAAAAGAAGTGGTAAAGGTCAATATGTATATTTTTCTCTTTTAACAAATTACACAGTACTGTTTGACAGTATGATCTTGATTGTGTTAGCATATGACTCCTTTAGAATAGAATTTTAACGTACTAAAGTCATCCCAACCATCCTTCTTGACTTGTTTCACAGTGTTGTTGGTGAGTGTCTTTGATTCCATTTTGCCCTTTGGTGTGTTTTTATTATAATTTTACTAGACTATGGCAAATACTGTCCTTTTTATAGTCCATTTTAGGCGAATGGAACGTCGTCTGGGTGGACCCCACCTTCGCTCTTATCGATAATTGCTTGCCTCAAGTCAGAAACCTGCGACAATTGTGCGTCGGTAAACTTGAACCCGTGACTGTATAGCGCGGAACAAACGTGCAGGGCTTTTTCTTCCGCGTCAACGTGATCTGAATCCTTCATAATGTTAATGACCGAGTCTAGAATACCGGTAGCTTCCAACTTTGCGTGTTTTTCCTCCACTGGTTCGACAGTAGAAACGACTTGCAAGAATGACAAGATTCGCATTCTCAGTTTGGAATGGTCGACGGTTTGAAACATCTTCTCTAGTGTCGCCCACCCGCCGGCTTGCTCAAATTGCACATATGCTAGCGGGAAATGACCCACGCTACTGCTCAAAGCGTACAAAGCCTTGAGCCGGACTTCTTGATCCTCATCTTCCTCTACCAGCTTCAATAGCCTCGCCACGGCGCCTTTTTTGTTTGCAAATGCGGTCTGTGATTGAGGATTATTCTGGGTGGCTGTGCCCACAACCCAGCACGTCAGTTTCCGAATTGAGGCGTGAGGGTCGTCAAGCATGGTTAGTAGAGGCTCCCACAGCCCCATATTTTCCAGATTGTTGGCGTTATCTAGCTGTTCAATCAGCATTTCCAGGTTATCTAGTGCAATTTCCCGGTTCTCTATCGTGTCTTCCGGATTCAGTGCTGCCCCAAGGGCTAGCTTCATCTCGGTGGCTTCGTCAGTTCCGCCGAATAGCTCGTTTAGTGCCTTTTCGTCCGGCCGTGGGGCTGGTTCATCCGAGTTTGGATCATGCTGAGCGCTTGACAAGGACCATTTGAGTAGTTTTTCCATTATTATTTTTCTGTCTTGTGTTTGTGTGTGTGTGGGCGTAGAATATGAAAGAGGCTGACCTTTTTATAGTGAATTTTTTTTTTTCCTTTCTTTCTTCCCTTGTCGCTTTCTTCTGGAAGGCTCGAGCATTTTCTCCCAACTTTTTTTTTTTTTCTAAACTTTTCTGCTGGAAGAGCGTGCGTGCGGCTGGACGCCACAAGCTCACAAACCCAAGTTTCTCTCGAAAAAATGGTAATTATGCGTACAATGCAATATAGTAAATTTAAAAAAAAAAAATCTACTCCTTCTTTAGAGGCTCAAAAATAGGCATCAATACAAAATTCAAATCCAGACCCACCTCCTTCAACTGCTCAGATTCATGCTCGGTAGCATTTGCGCAAATCTTGTACGCCTCATCTTCAGAGTCGATATCATATAGTTGTCTAGAAAACAACAAAATGTACTGCTCGACCTGCGTCTTTGCCCATTCCACAATCGAACTCGAGCTTTGAGTGTCTTGATAACAGTGGTTGAAAATATCCACTGTTGATCGAATGAGCCGGAAATAAATGATGGCGATTTGGGACATGTAGCTGGGGATGTCACCTTGAAACTCAACCTGTTTGATCCGCTTGTTGATAATATTTCGCCTGCTATCCAACAAAGTCCGTTTAGCTTGATCGCCAGCACCAAGCTTGATGAGAAGCAGCACGTTATCTTCAACCTGAGCCCTGCTTAGATAGTCTTGTGATAGCTCATGCACCAATATATCAGTCAGCTGCTGAGCGCGTTGCTGGAGTTTCATCTTGAGGACTTGGTTCGTCAATTCTACTGTATCCTTTGCAGAGAGGTTTGTCGACATTGCTGCAGTCGTGCTCATTGCCAACATCCGTTCTGCGCCAGTGTCTTTTGCGGATGGTTGGTCGCCCACTTGTTTCATGTTGGTCTCAATGATCTGAACACATTCGGTAAAATTTCTATAAGCAATTTTAACGTCCAGGTCATTAATCATCTCGTCCAATTCACGCAAGCTCTTTGACCTGCCCGTGATATCCATCGATGCTTCTCGGGAATGTGAAGTTTTCCGCACAGACGAGTAGTTTTCCAGCAAGTTCCGGTTAGACCCTAGGGTGGGTGTCTGCTTGGCATAGTAATCCATCGATTCCTGTAACCGGGCTTGATGTTCACGTCTAGCTTCCTGTCCGCCCTCTTTACTGAGCGAGTTTTTGATCTGTTTTAGTTTGGGGTAGAAATCACCATGTGAGGACTGTTTATCCGCACGGTATACAAACGAGACTTGCCCAAATCGGATCGACAATGCGTTTGCTGCATTCACATCTCGTGAGTTTTTGGGCACCAGCTCGGCCACCTCAATCTCCTGCAACGGCCAGCATTCAGAAGCTACAAGCCGCGTGCTGTTGCCCCCACCTGAACCCGCATTCAACGAGTCACCTTGTCGTATGCGTTTCTTGGTGGCTACTAGTAAATGATCATTCAGCAGGAATAGCGACACCGGCTGGAATGGTTTCCAAGTCGCATTGTTCAGCTGGTACCAACCACCGCTCTCCTTCACGACACGCCGACCCTGCGCACTGGGCAGATACTGCCGGGCGCCTTCAACGTGCCTATACAGACTGGCAAGCTGCTTACCATAATCTTCCTCCAAGAAAATCATACTGCTCCGTTTAGCATGCATTCCTCTACCGCCACCCTCGCCACCAGGCACTGCTAGTGAGCTGCTGCCCGAGTTTTGGGAAATGTTACGGGCATGCCGAGTTTCCTCCTCCGCAAGGATGTTTTCCGAGTCTTCCTTCATTGCTGACGTTGCAGTGTGAAGGTCGTTTAAAAGCTTCCGTAACGTGTCAATTTCCGTGCCAAGGTAGGTGATTTCCTTGCCAACGTGCAAAAAAGTCTTGTAGTTTTTGTACATTGCTTCCTTCTTTTCCGCCGCCAGCGAGCTCTGCATTGACGCTAGCTTATCGGCAAACTCGCTGATTTCAATATTCGTGGCTGCGCTAAGGTGTTGTGAAATGTACCGTTGAGCGTCAAATTGTAAATCTTCTATCGACTCACGCGACGGCTCCTCTCTAGCCTTCTGCGGTCGTCGTTGTTGTTGCTGCGGTTGTTGATGTTGCTGTTGCTGCTGCGGTTGGTAAACCTGCTCTTCTTGGATGGTTGGCTGCAAGTAAGGGGTCTGTTCGGGTATGGGAGTTTGAGGGTCATGGTGGTTAACCTGCGAGATCATATCCGCTGCGTTTGACGGCAGGCTAGGCATGGGCCCGTCGTAAACATCTTGCATTGGCATCCGGCTTGAGAACCGCCGCTTGACCAAGTTGCCCACTTTTTCCTTGTCGCGTATGCCAACCGACGGCAACCGCTGCTCAGCTTCCGGCACCTGCAGCATGCCATAGTCCTTTTTGGGCTTTTTCTGAGCATCCGGCATTAACGTCTGTCGATGCTTTCGCAACGACTGTGGTTGCAGGCTGCTCATGGTTGGTATTATGTTGTGTGTGTGTGACGGAAATTATAAGAGGGAAGAAAGAAAAAAAGTCACGTCGGCCTTTTGGGAGAATGGCGGATGGGAAAAGGGGCTCACACCCGGCCGTTACCCGTGGCAACCAGTTTTTTTATTATTTCAAATGTATTAGAATTTAATAAGCATTACATTAAGTCAGATAATAGAGAGGAGCGGAAATGCCTGAGGAGTTTATTTTAACCGTGTCGTTGATATTCGCTGACATCGGAGATGGCCTGTCGCAAGTAGGACTTGGCCTTGTTCACGGTTTGAACGTCCAAACCGTGGACGTTGGTGCCGTCTGACTTCAATTCTTCAAGGGATTGAATGGCAGCGTTGATGTCCTTGCTCACTGCTTCAAAGTCAACGTCCTTGATATCTTCGGCGATAACAACAGCGGCAAGCAAGGTAAGGGCGGTATAGATGAATTTCATTTTTTTTGTTAAACAATTGGTGTCGTTATGTTGTTTTATAAAGGAATAGAAGAATTCAAAAAACACAGCAACCATCTGCCTTTTTATGCTTGTATAAGGGGGTGGAATTGGTAGCACCGGCTGGTCTATTGCAGGAGTGAAAGAGCTATTTTCCGGTCGGTATTTGGCCAATCTCCTTATCCCCAAAAAAAGTATCGGCAAAGAAGGGAAAGAAAAAGGAGTATGGTGCGTTTGGCATGATATTCCGGTGTTGTTTATGAAGGAAAAGATATATAAAAAAAAGGGGCCCAACGCGAGCCGCAATGGTTAACGCATGTTTATAATTTGTTATATGCTTACATAACACCTTAGGTCAGCCACTCCAAAAACTCTGGGGTAAAGTACGTAATCAACATGTTTGCGCCAGCCCGCAACGAGCCATAAGCAGCTTCAAACGCCATGCCCTTCAAATCAACCACGCCCTTTTCGGCAGCGGCGTGGATCATGGCGTATTCGCCAGACACTTGGTATGTACAGATTGGATAGTTCTTGCAAATCTCTGCAGCATCCGCGACAATATCGAGGTAGAATGTAGAAGGTTTGATAATAAACGCGTCGGCACCTTCTTCAATATCCCGCTGTAGAGCCCGTCGAGCCAGGCCACGACCAGATGGAGGAAACTGATACGCCTTTCTATCGCCACGAGAAGGCACTGATCCGGCCGCTTCTCTAAACGGACCGTACAAATTGCCAGCAAACTTTGCAGAGTAGGACATTAGCATTGTTCGATGAGCCAGGTCGTTATCCAACAGCCCTTGTTTGATTTCCTTGATTCGGCCATCAATCATATCAGATGGAGCGACGCAGTGAGCACCGGCTCGTGCATACGCCACGGCAATGGCAGCTAGCCGTCGGACAGTTCGATCTCGAATGATTGAACCGTCTTCTCGAAGCACACCACAATGGCCATGCGAGGTATACTCGCACATACAGACATCACACATGATATACAAGTCTGGGAACTCCTTCCGCAACACTTTAATAGTCTGGATCACTGGGCCTTCTGGGTCATCGGCACTGGACCCTTGTTCGTCCTTAACACCGTCTTTAACCGGCACACCAAACAAGATGACCGACTTCAACCCCTTTTCAACAAGAGATTGCACAAACGGGACTACAGAACGCACACCCCATCGCTTCTGGCCTGGTAGCGAGTGCAACACCACCTCAGCATCTGGATCATCGGTCATGAAAAGCGGGTAGATTAGCATGTCTTTTGTCAACTGCTTGTCTGCTTGCCATGACCGAGTCAGCGGGTGGTTGTACCCGCCAGAGAGAATTGACGAGATGTTTGTAGGGGTTTCTTTCAAATAGTCGGCTGGCATTGTGCTTTTATTGTAGGAGAAGAAAAAAATGTAGCGCTCTCCGCCTTTTTTTATATGAGAAAAAAAAGATTTGTAAAGGTCGCGCGCTCTCCCACTTGTCTCTCTCCTCGCAAACCTCGCAAACCTCAACAAAACATCTGCACAAAAAATGTCACACCATTGTCACGACGAACACGGCCACCACAATCATGACCACGGCGACCACGTGCCCCCGCCGGACACGAACCAATCGCAGTCGCTGTACATTTACATTGACACCGACCACATCCGGACCTTGAACGAGCAAGGGCAGGACACTGGCAAATCAGTGTTCAAAAGCTGGGAAGGCCGGTTGGATACTAGCAAGTATGTTGAGTCGGACGTTGACGAGCAACTGATATTCTTTGTGCCGTTCACGGGCATGGTCAAGCTGCATTCGATCCTGATCCGGACCGCAAACGACGATAAATCCCCCAAGACCATCAAATTGTTCAAAAACCGCGAAGATATCGAGTTTTCGCTGGCCGAGGAGCTCAAACCGACGGCAAAGCTGGACCATCCAGAAGGTATCGGCATCCAACAAGGCGAGGAAATTGCTCCTCAGGCGAATTTCGAGGATGAAGGGATCGTCGAGTACGCCGTGAACCGGCCGCATTTCACCAACATGCAAAACCTAAGCATATTTATTGAAGACAACCACGGCGCGGAAACAACAAAAATCTTCTACATTGGCCTGCGGGGTGAGTGGTCCAAGGCAGCAAAGGCCCCGACTGGAATCACCTATGAATCCGCTGCCAACCCGGCAGATCATAAGAATATCGTGCCTGACCAGAACCGTGTATCAGGAAATCCATAGCATCCTCAATAGTTTTTTCTCAACTGAGCAGCTGGGGCGCGCCGCACGTGTACCTGTAGACGCGCGTGGGAACAAGCAACATATATTTAAATACGCCATACGTTACATTATTGAAACCTAGACATGACGCTTTCAAAAGTCAGCTCGCCAGGCATGGTAGCTCTAATAACCATGTCAATGCCCTCCAGTTGAGTCGGGATTGTGGCCATTCCCGAGCTGTAAGCCATTCTGTCCCTCGGCGAGTCTTTGTACGGCATCCAATGGAAAAAAATAATCTTTTGTTTGCATTCACTCACTGGGAATGATAGAATGGCGTAGCAGGAATAGCTTTCTCTCAAATCTTCGAAAAAATAATCATAATTCTTGCGGCATTTTCCCGCTTTTTCAACGTACATTTTGTCAAAGTTTTTGGTTAGGTTGTAAATGATATAGTCGAACCTTCCATCTTTCAAATCTTTAAAGGCGTTGTAACTGTCTTTGGTGACTTTGACGGGTTGCAGTTGGTTCATTTCCTTTCAATTGTTAACAAAGGTGTACAGTTACAAACAAGAACCCGCAATCTCTAACCTAGCTCGTGGGAATTCCGTATGTATACGTATGTGCAAAAAAAAAAAACAATGGGCCCGGGTTTGGGGAGGCCTACCTAGCCTCGCCCAAACCTGGTATATACTAAGGGTTCGGGTGAGAGCATCTGAGACACCTCTGAAACAGAAATTAACCATTCAATAAATAATACATTAAATAAAAAGTAGCATACTCTCGATGCTATATATCAAAAAAATAAGACGGGAATATTTCTCCGTCTAGTTGAATTAGGCGTATGGCAGCCTCATCACTGTCGCCGGTCTATTAACCTGATGTCGCCTCGTGTCAATATGCGGACCAGCAAACCACCTAGCCAGGGCAGTGAACCCTAGTCTGGGAGTACCATTCGTACTACCACCACCGCCACCGGAAATTTGGCGCGAGTCGTTCGTGTGGGCTCTTTCTGGTTGCTGAATCTCGCTTTCGGGCGTAAACTCTTGCTTACACAGCGGGCATGACCCCTTTCTAGTAGTCAGCCACCTGGAAATACAGCCGTCATGAAATACATGGTCGCAGGACAACCCGCGAACTTTATCATGCGGGTCCAGCACATCCAAACACACCGAACACATATCCCCACTCTCATCACCGTCATCCTCGCTTTCCTGGAACAGTTCGTCTTCACGTTCTTCTATAACAAAAAACTCGTCCAGATTGTAGTCCATCGTTTCTGTGGATTTTCTCTTTGGTGGCGACGGGGGCGGTGATGGAGGAAGCCTCTGATCATCACCGGAGCCCGCGCCGCCACCGCCACCGCATTCTTTGATACTCGCAGCATCTTCTATACGATTTGCAACCACTTCTGAGATACCACCCTCCGACGACAGCCCAGCCTGCTCCCGTTCCGCCTTCCACAGTTTATACTGGACGACAGGAAACCGCCTATCCAGCTCGGCCATTGTTATTAGCTTTTTCCCGCGGCGCCCTCGTTGATTGTTGGTAAAGAGTGGGTTTAAATAGAAGGCTAGGTCGTCGCTAGCAGTGTCGTCTTCTTCCGCATTGGTGATATCGATCCCACGGCGACGAGCCTGCCGTTGGCGGTACCTCACCAACCGTCGCTGGATCCGGCTCCGGCAGCAGTACCGCACCCCCAGGAAAATCCACAGGTTGACCAGCACCACCCCAATCGCTAGAGCTATAAAAAACAAAAACGGCGTCTTACTTCCTTCATCGTCATCGTCCTTTTCGCCATCCTCTTTGGTGCTGCGCTCCTGCAGCAACACCGCCGCAGCCGTGCTCGCAGCCTGCTTGTATACCAACGTTGTTGCCTGTGTATTCATATATATGTTTTTTTTTTTCAGTTATTGTAGAACTAGAATCGCCATAGATCTTGGAAAGAAGGAAAGAATAAATAAGTCCAATCGACCCCCCGATTTGATTAAAAAACGCAAGAAAGTGGAGAGATGAAAGGAATTCAAAAAAAAAAATAAAGCAGCAAAAAGATACACAAACAAAAAAAAAAAAAAAGAGAGAGAGAAAAGATCACCTGCCCGAGATACGTAATCAGCAACTCGACACAGCTGTGATCGGATATTTACATCAAAAAAAAAAATATAAATCAGATTCATTGTTTTTCTACTTTAATGAGAGCCGGCGCTTCGAGACACCTTTTCCAAGACGGTTTCGTAGGCCACCTCCGAAAAGTCAGTGCCTTGGATTTCGGTGGAAATACCATTCAAGGCACGTCGGATAGCGTCCTTGGACGACGCGTAAACCATCTTGGACTTGATCGGAGCGGTGTCTGGCGACCAAATGTAAAACACCAACTTGGTCCGCTTGCCTTCACCGCCGCTAATCTCGTACTCAACGTCAAACACAGCGTATCGGCAGTCGTTTTCTGGCAAGTCTTCCAAAAACGCTTCATAATTGGCTTCTTGGCTGGTCTTTTCAACCACAATCTCAGTCTTGGCGTCGTTAATCTTGTAAATAATGTACTTGGCCGACTTTCCAAGCTTTAGGTCGTTGAATGCCTTGACAGCATCGTCGTTAACCGCTACACTGGATTATTAAAATGTTAGTGTTGTTATCATTTTTCTTCCTTCTTCTTCTCCCCGTTCTGTGCGTACCCAGATCTAGACTGTTTTTTGGATTTTGTTAGTTGGCTCCACACTCTCTCGTTGTTGATTCTCGTTGTAGCGAACGTACCATTGTGTTATTGTTGTTGTTTGGTTATAAAAAGTTGAAAATGTCGCGTTAAAAATAGCTTTTTGTCAACGTTTGAAGAAGAAGAAAAAGAGGGAAGGAAAAAAAGAAGAGGAAAGAATATTTGAACTTCCCAACCGCCTCTCTCTTTTTTTTTATTGCGTTCTTATTGGGACACTGTTTTGTTTACATCACAATACAGCAAGGCTGGATCGACAACCACAAAAGAGAGAAGAAAAAAGTTCCACCGGATTCGTTATAACTAAATGTGCGTCCCAGATAGTTTATAGACCTGTTGGATTTTGACGCGAGGAGAGAAAGAAAAGAGTACGCCGCACGGCCGGTTTTACGTATTTGGGAATCAAATAAAAAAAATTGTAAAACTATACAAGCGTTAATTCTAAAGCATGGCCTTCTTCAATCGGTTCTCAACAGCGTCCAAAAATTCTTGGGTTAGGACATATGAAGATCGATCAGTCTTGCCAGCAGCTAGGGCCAAGTCCTTGGTCATGATACCGTCAACCTGTACAGTGTCGATAACGGCGGCTTCCAAAGTCTCGGCAAACTTGACCACATCTGGAGTGTTGTCAAGCTTACCTCGTTGGACCAACCCTCGAGACCACGCAAAGATGGAGGCGATGGAGTTTGTAGAAGTCTCCTTGCCTTGTTGATGCTGTCGGAAGTGACGGGTGACGGTGCCATGAGCAGCTTCAGACTCAAAGGTCTTGCCGTCTGGGGTGATCAATTGAGAAGTCATCAAGCCCAATGAGCCAAAGCCTTGAGCAACGATATCAGATTGCACATCACCGTCATAGTTCTTCAACGCCATAATGAAACCGCCCTTGGACTTGATCATTTGAGCAACCATATCGTCAATCAGTCGGTGTTCGTACCAAATCCCCTTGGCGTCAAACTGTCCCTTGTACTCGGCTTCGAAAACCTCCTGGAAAATGTCCTTGAACCGGCCGTCGTACTTTTTCAAAATGGTATTCTTGGTGCTCAAGTACAATGGCAGTTCCTTCTCGATAGCTAGCTTGAATGAAGCATGGGCGAACCCTCGGATAGAGTCGTCAGTGTTGTACATGGCCATTGCCACGCCGCCATCCTTGTAATCATACACCTTGACAGTCTGAGCCTCGCCGCCCTTTGGTGTGTATGTCAGCTCCAAGGTACCCGGGCCTGGAATGACCAAGTCCTGGGCCTTGTATTGGTCGCCGTGGGCGTGTCGGCCGATAATGATTGGCTTTTCCCAGCCTGGCACAAGGCGAGGGATTCGTGGAATGACAATTGGTTCACGGAAGACGGTACCGCCTAGAATGTTTCGAATGGTGCCGTTTGGTGATAGCCACATCTTCTTCAGGCCAAACTCTTCCACACGTTGTTCGTCTGGAGTAATGGTTGCGCATTTCACACCGACACTGTGTTCCTTGATGGCATTGGCGGCGTCGATAGTGATTTGATCGTTGGTTTGGTCTCGGCTCTCAATGCCCAGGTCGTAGTATTTTAGATCCACATCTAGGTATGGGTGGATGAGCTTGTCCTTGATGGACTGCCAAATGATCCGTGTCATTTCATCACCGTCTAGTTCGACGACTGGGCTCTTGACCTTGATCTTTTGGAAACTTGATGCTGACATTTGTTAGTGGTGAATTGGATGTGTGTGGGGTGGAGGGGAAAAGGAAAAGTGGCTTATTTAAATAGCGCCTTCTTTTCGGCATCACGAGACTTTTTAGGGTAATTATAACATACCAGCCCGAACGGCGATCGGTCCACGACTTCGTTTAATGCCCATTGGCACAGCTCGTGTAATGTTTTGTAACATTTCTTCAATCAATTGACAAAGGGGTGCAAGTTCAGGAAGAAGAGGGAAAGAAAAGAAGAAAGAAAGAAAAAAAAAAAGAGTGAGAAAGAGAGGAGAGGAAATGGGTGTGTTTTTAAATGAGTCAAAGGACAAACTTCTCAGTGCTAGCCCGGTAATATTTGCCTCTATAGTTGTGATTGACTGATTGGTGAGCACAAGCGGTAGCGGCGGGCAGAATACGCCGAGATCGGACGACCGGACTCGGACTTGCCCCGCTCCTCACGGCGGATTAACCCGGGATTAATTTTTTTTCTTCTCTGGCATCCAGTTGAACTAATTTTCAGTATAGAGCAGCACATATGTAGTTAAAAATTAGGCACGTTCAGCCGTTCAACCGTTCAACCTGGCTATCAGCGAATGCCCGTTCTTCAGGCGAAAGGTTTAAATCACAGTCATGCAATCTTTCGTAAGCATATACCCCCCGGCACCCTCGACCAGTCAACGCTTCTATAATATCTAGAAGATTACCAAACCGAACTTGCACGAGTGTTCCATAATCATCATGAAACAATAATCCATGCGCTAGCTTGTTGTATCTAATGTTGGTTTTCAAGACTGACAAATGGTCTGGGCCAGCGGTGCGCCATATGATATGGACTCCAATGGCTTTCATGCCGTCGGGTAGTGGGTGGTCAGCTAGCACATGAGGCCCGGTATCTTTTTCTTTCTTCTCATACTTGTTGTCGTTTGAACTTTGTTCATTTCCCTCAGATGGTAATACGGCCTCGAGGTCTGCCCTCAGACGCGCCGGTTCAGTGATCCCGTTCAATCCCTTGGAATTCATATGCGTGGTATTGGAAAGCAAACAGATATGTATCAATTGCAATTAATGGTAGGGCTGATAGTCAAGACCAGTTTATTGGCTTGTAGTGCGGTTTGTTGTGTTAAAGAAAAAAACGTGTTTTATTTTTGGGATATATTTACAGGTACACAGTTTAGGCGCTTAAACGTAAGACCAGTGGTCATGCATATGGAGCACTCTATCCGTTCTGTGATCGTCTATTCACTTTAGTTGTAAATAAAACCCGTTGACAGTGAGTTTATTAGCTCATATACTGCAAGCTGCATATTTTTGCGCGTTACACATGTGCGGCTCAAAATCTATATATATTGGGAGGAGCTAAGCGCGCCTGATTTTCGGCCACACGCCACACACCCAACACACCACGAACAACATGCTAGTACAAGAACTAGTCCAGTGTGATGAATGCTTTAATACCAACCCCAGCGAGCTGCACCTAGTGTTTGGGTGTGCGCATGTCGTTTGCAAGGACCATTTGGATACCAATAACGCTTGTCCAATCTGTGCAAGCAACGATACCAGCTCGGCGTCTATGGACGGTTTGCCAGCAGACTGTCAAGAGTATTTCAACTCAGTCGGCGACGAACTGTCCAAACTTACAGGCATTTTGAATTTCCAACAGACCCGCATGACGGGACTAGTTTCGAAACAACGCGAGGAGATCACGCGGCTAAACGACCAGCTTGAAGACCAACAGCAGGTGATGAGAGGCGTGCGGAACGAGCTCATGCAGGCCCGTGAACTACAAAAGTACGATATCAAAATACGCTACCATTCTCCTAAAAAAAAATTAAACTAACCAGTCACAGAGAGGTGGAGACATTACGCGAGCAGCTGGCCAAATACCAAGATACGTCGGGCAGCAGCTCGTCCAATACCTCAAACATTAACAACCGGCCAAAGTTTATGAACGCAGCCAATAAGCCGTCTACGCCATCGCCGTTCAAAAAGGCTAGCACGATGACATCAAACACGAACAATACAACCGACCAGGACATGGTAAAGTCGTTACAAAAGTTTAAACCCAGTCCGCAAATGCTACAAAAGTTCCCCCAGCCGAGTCCAAAGACGAAGCTGTCCAAACCCGGAGGTGGTGTATCAACGACGGTGAGTGGGCATCCATTCCAGCAGCTGAACCGGCAGGTGCATACTAGCAGCACGCGCCCGTCCAACATATCCACAGGGTCCATCACCAAGAACCGCCAGTTTCTGAACCGAGTGTCCTCGCCAACGTTCCAGCCCGACATCCAGTGAATTAAACCGAGAGAGTGTGTGTGTTTGTGCGAAAAAAGCCATTTCATAAGGATAAATACATTGTGTCTTGTTCTTTTATTAATCAGTTTAGCCCTATCTACAAATGCTTTAAACAGAGCCAGACTTTTTCAATTGGTAGTACACCATGGCGAATGGAGTGCCCAAACCAACGACTAAACAGATCAGGGTTAGTAAAACAATCAGAGAAGGAAAAGAGAAAAAAACGTACCAAAAAATGACCAGTGGATAGCCCAGTATGGAACGTATTTTCGGCCGTGGACCTTGAACGGCAAGTTGGAGTATGGACCGGATGGACCGCTTCGAGCGACCATTGTGGTGGAAAAGTTTCGCTTAGCGATGTTGGAAGCAGCTTGGAGACCGAGTCGATTCATTGTCAATAGGTTAATAAATGATGATGCTTTGTGTTTTGGTGATGAGGAAATTTTCAAAAGGTTTTTTTTTTTTTTTTTTCCCTCTCCCTCTGTCTCGAATGGTCCCAAATAGGCCGCTGTGTGATTGGCTGGTTCCCTTTCCCACTGCTCCCAACTCGAAAGTTTTGAACCTTTTTTTTTTCTTCCCTTCTTTTCACCTTGTCATCCCATTCCTAAACGACTAGATAAACACACACAACAATGATCAAGCCAATCGTGGGTACTTTGAAACGACGAATTATTTTGGACATTACCATGGGTACGTGGATTGGTCACGCTAACCAGCGTGTGTGAACAGGAAAAAAAGAGAGCTAACAGTGACAGGTTTCGGTATGTAACCTACTTGAACAAGCCGGCGTCATTACCGACCACGCATTACGTTTATTCAATCCGAGACGACGATTATTTTCGAAGAACGCCAAAGTCGATCAAAAAGACTAACAAACAATCTAGCTTCCGGTGGTGTTGTTGCTACATATTGGTGGCACACGTAAGTTTTTTTTTTCAACCTGACTCAACGACACATTTACAGCAGCTAACTCGGGGGGATATATTATAGTTTCCACAAGAAGGGTGTCGAAAAGCGGGATTTGTGGTACGCTGAACAAGAAAAGCTCAAGAACGCCGAGTAAATTTTGAAGTAGCGGTACTACCCAAGATTTTTAAATTTATTATTACCTTTTTGCCTATTCCAATTGCCATACCTGGCTGGACAGTCCGTAGAGCGAGGGGATCCGTTTCAGAGTTGCGTATAGAGCATTTACTAAACAACTTCATCCCTCGACCGTCTTAGCGTCGGGATGTGAGGCTCAAAATTTGAAAAAAGATCTGCAGACCTTATTACTGTTATTGTCAAATGATAGCCCTAATCCAGATGAGTAAGCGTGGGAATTTTGCTAGTCATCCCTTCCTTTATGAATAGCTCCAGCTTTAGATCTTGATCAAGCTCGTATTGTTCATATATTTCGAGTTCTCCAGCGATGTAACGAAGGAAGTAACTCTTGTCTTGTGTGTACGTGGAGCATCAATCCCAGACAACACCCCAGTATAAGAATCTAGTCGCATATGCCATTCTCACAAGATTTTTGGAATGTTTAGCCATGGCAAGAAACCACGTCTTAATTCTAAACTCTCTATAGCCCGCGTTTGGTTTTTCCTCGCGCGGCCGAAACGGACGGCGTCTCAAAAATGTTCCCCCGCGTATAAAATGCAGACTAATGAACGACATCTTACCAACAGAACTTCTAATCAAGATCTTTTCCAACTTGGAAGATGCAACAGACGGGTTAAGCTGTGCATGTGTGTGCAGTTCATGGCGGTCAGTTATCGTATACCACGACTCTGCCATCTTCAAGCATATGCTTGAGGGGTATAGATCATACAGCAAAGTGGAGACGTTGTTTGACTGGGCGCCTTCGCTTGGACCTTGCCTTAACCGATGTCTAGATTTCTCCTTACCAGGGTACGTGGCCAAACCTATCGCTAGTAAATGGTGGTGGGATAGGTCCAAACGATGGCATGAGTTTAGTCTCGATAAAGTTCCAGATGGGTTTGGTACGTCGTCTTGCACCATACAGGCTGACGGAGAATACGACCAGATGCATTGGCTAGCTAGGTCAACCTCTATTGCAATCTCGAGCCGCCATGGGTCGGATTGCTGGGTAGTGCTAGACTTGGCCGCTCGTTCATACGAGGTGCATACGTCCGATCCGTTCATGTCAAATGGGTATAGACACTTTGAGGCGTACGGCTGGCACTCCTTTATCCCAACCGACGCTCTATACGTCTACGCTTCAAGTGTTACGTGGGGTCTTCACATGATTTTCCGCAAGGGTTTTAATGGCGGAAGCCAAACCCAACAACGCCTATTTGGACTGGATACTGTGACAAGGCAGCGGTTCGATTCGATTGTCAATGTGACCACTGATGCCGAACTGATCCCTGGAAAGTCCTTCATTGTTGCATTTTCACACAGGGATAGAATCTTGACGGTTATTAGTAGCCCAAAGCTCAAAGTGTTGCACAGCCAGGCAATCAACGTGGCTGGGACGAGAGGTGGGATGATCACTGTAAATGACCACGACTTGTTCTACTTTGATACATCCAACGCAACTTTATACACCTGTCCAATTCGTTCAATAATAAAACACGGACAAACTTGGATGAAACTGGCGGTGGCTAAGCAGATCCCAACTGAAGAGTTTGGTCTGCGCCGGAACTTGAAAGCAACGTCTCGTTTTGTTTGTATTAGCTGGGGCACCAAAAATATTGCGTACTTGTTTGTATATAACCTGCTCACAGGCACTACCAAGGCGTACAAGTGCAGATACGACAAGAATGGCGCATTCGCCAGACAATCGCCGATATGGGTTTTAAATGGCAAAGGAGATGTTATCCATTTCACTCTGGACAAGTTGAAAAGTCTTGCAATAGATGGTAGTAACGAGCTATAATTATCGTCGACAGGGATCCAATACCTCCCAATCCATTATACACTTTTTTGCGCACCACCCATCAAACAACAACAAAACACTGAAACATTATAGGATAAAAAAATGCTCAACACGTCGGAGTTGAAAGAAGAAGCGTTGACAACTCTTCTAGGTATTATAGACTCAATACGAGGCAACAAAGTGCTTATTCTAGACAAGGCGCTTTTATCCACCTTGTCTGTCGTGACGAGCTTCTCCACACTCAAAGAGCACGGAATTCAGCACATTGTGTGGCTACAGTCGCCAACCCTTGACTCTGTCCTCAGCCTAGCCAACGTCAATGCATTAATCTATTTATCGTCCACCGACTATGCATGCGCGTCTGCCATTGCCACGCACGCACAAACTGCCATTTCATCTTCGTCCAACCTTGACGTTAACCTTGTACTCGTCCCTGAAAAGACGCTTGCGTTTGACCAGGTATTGGAGGAAAAATCCATCCTCGGCGACTTGACTCTCCATGCATGGCCGGTCCACTTTCTCCCTCTTGAAGACGACGTGCTGTCATTAAACCTCCCATCAGGGGGGTTCAAAGACACCTACCTCGACGACCTAACCTCCGCCATCTACACCTCAGCAGAAGCATTGCAGGACTTGCAAACGCGGTACGGGCTGATTGGTCGAATCACCGGTAAGGGCGAGGCCGCGCATAAACTAGCCGAGCTCCTGCTGCGGAATCGACACGCCAGACGGACTGCACTCGCCAACGACGACGATGAACAGACAACCCACAAGTCATTTGACCACAAGTTTTCAAACATCTTTGTGGGCCAGTCTATAGACCAGCTGGTTATCATTGATAGACAGACAGACCCGCTAACCCCACTCCTCACTCAGCTTACATACCACGGCCTAATTGACGAGTTTTACCAGGTTTCCGATTTTGGCCAGGTTGAGCTGCCATCATCAATTGTTGCGCCGGCTAAAGACGGCAAGCTGAGCAGCGGGAAGAAATCTACCACACTGGGGACAGGCGATGATAACCTATTCAGCACGATTAAAGACCTCAACTTTGCGGTTGTTGGCCAGTCTCTAAATAAAGTGGCTAGACAGCTTCAGTCCGATTACGACCAACGCCATGAAGCTCAGACAGTCTCGGAGATTAAAAAGTTTGTGGCAAAGCTGGGCGGACTTCAGACTGTCCACCAAAGCCTACGCTTCCACACCGCGCTTGCAGAGGACTTGATGACTAAAGTGCAAAGCGAGGAGTTTAACAAGTGGCTTGAAATCCAACAGAATTTGGTGGCTGATTCAATGGATATTACCACCATCCACGGTATGATTGAGGATCTAATTGGCAGAGGGTCGAATCTATCAATAGTGCTGCGGCTTTTATCCATCGAATCGTTGTGCAATGGCGGAATAAAGACTAAAGATTTACAGTTTTTCAAAAAGGAGATTTTGCAAGCGTATGGACATAAGCATTTGCTTACTTTTACCAGGCTGGAGCGGCTGGGGCTCGTGTACGCGCGTGCGCCACACGTTCCAAACTATTTCCCACAACTTCGCAAACAGCTGCAGCTTATTATGGAACAAAACGAGAATGACGACAAACCATCCGACATTTCCTTCACCTATTCAGGGTACGCTCCACTGTCAGCTAGACTTGTACAATGCGTTATTGACAAGCAGAGCGTGCTTAAACCAAAACGGTTTGCAAACGACCACCAAGCTACAATGACTGGGTGGAAAGGGGCTGAAGATATGTTAAAATACATGCCAGGGCCCAGTTTCGATGAGTTACAACGGTCTGAATCGCATGTTAGAGAGGGCAAGCTGCGTAAGATTTTGCTGCGGAATAGCCCCGGTCATGATAAGCCCACCACGATGGTGTTTTACCTTGGCGGGATTACCCACGCCGAGATTGCTGCTTTACGGTTCATTGCAAACAAGCCAAGCACAAACTCGAATATTATCATTGCAACGACGGGGATCATCAGCGGGGATAAGATTACTGACATTGCATGTAAAAATTAATAAATACCTAGAATACAACCTTTAATCGCAGACTGAATGGCAAACCAGGGTCGGTGACGACCACCTCTTCACCCGACTGGATAAGCTCGCTGATTAATTTTTCCAAGTTTGGTCGAGTCATTTCTTCTAGTTGAGGAGGGGCTCGCAGGTACAGTTTTCGGTCGCTGGTAGCCAACGATGGAGACTTGGAATTAATCTCCGGCTTGACTTGCAGCTGTTCAATGACATCTTGCAAGGTGTCGTTGCTAGAGACGTTCAATGGAGCGGCGGCGTTGGACCCGCATACTGGACAGCCTTCCTTCTGTTGATGCTCAAAAGTATAGGTGTATACAGCTTCTTCGCCAGTGTACATCATGTAGTTGTTCAAGTACGGGTTGCAGCCGGTCATTAGCTTTGTAGCCTCGTTGACACATGCAGCAGAGATGATGGCGTTGGTGGATGCAATGGCAGGGATGATGTTCTTGACCAAACCCTGGGTTAGCTGGTACGTGATTCCAGTGATGTTAAACTCGTTGGCACGAGTCAATGCAGTTTCGTACAGCCAGGTGATATCTTCTGGACTGTCAGTGTCAATCTTTCGTTCAAAATGCTTGGGCCACTCCAAAATCGATGCGTATTCAATGCAATGCTCAGGCACTCGGGGGGTGTTGGCAATGGTGCAGATGGGAAATGTTGTCTTTTGGCCCAACATGTCCAGAGTGCATTCATAACAAGACGTGATGGACGGCAAAATAACACGAGCCTGACCCTTGAACCCTTCCGTACCACCATCAATCAATGGCTTTAAAGATTCAGGGTTGGACTCATCAACCATCTCGTACAGAGTGGCGTTGATCCATCGACGAGCTTCAACGCTATCCAGCCCGCAAATCACTAGGTGGAATTGCATGTAGTAATCTTCATCCTTATCTTGAATCTTGCCATAGTACGGAGTCACCGTAACACCCTTGACCCGATTCATGACAAAATCAGCAGCCACAGTGGCTTTTGGTTTGCCGACATCTGATTCTCGGAACAGGAATTGCCGGTTCAAGTTAGAGACGTCAATCGTGTCCATATCGATTACATGGATATCCTTGAACCCAGATAAAGCCAAATCTTTGAGAATCTCACAGCCCAGCCCACCAGCACCAATCACCAGCACTTTGGCACTTCGATATAGCTCGGCCTGAGACGTTTCAACACCGTAGTCGTCGCCTACAAACGGGCCTTTTCGAGTCAAGTACCGTTCAATTGCTTGGTTAACTGCCATCGTTTTTGTTTTATCGTAAAAATATATATAAAAGAACGTGTGGTGGTGGGTTTTTTTTTTTTGCTGGTTGGAACCCGTCTTGCGCACGCGCACCAAAAAAAAAGTGAGACGGTTTCCATTGAAATTTTTTTTTTTTTAACCACCAAAAGACAAAAAAACAATGCGGAATCTGATCACCTCGCATCGAGGCATACTAAACGTGTCGTCAAAGGAAGTCCCAGACTTGCCTTTGGAAAGCGCAGTGTTTGATCCAGTAGGAGATACAATGCTGTGCTTGTTTGGTCCAACCGAGGAGTTCCAGCATGTGGAAATCCAACAGATATTTGTATGGATCATCACCCAAATCTCAAAACTAACTCCCCATCTATTTAGAAAACCGGCGAGGAAAGTCTATTCGCAACATGGCCTTTACAGCTATCCGAAAACTCCCCGATCCCAAAAGTGAAGAGTTTCAAGTACTTTGGGGATAACAACACTGCCGTGGTAGTATTCTCAAACGGTGATCTTGTCAACATTACAGGAGACGAGGAAGGCGCTGGGAACGAGGCGGTGGTAGAGATTGTTGGTACACTAGACGACGGTATAGAAGACGCAGCGTGGAGTCCAGACGAAGAAATTTTGGCAATCGTGACACCTAAAGCCGTCGTGCTACTGAGTCGAGCTTTTGATCCGATTGCTGAATCCCCAGTGACGGTCGAGGAATTGTCAATCTCCAAGCACGTATCAGTAGGCTGGGGGAAAAAGGAGACTCAATTCCAAGGTAAAGGTGCAAAGGCGATGCGAGATCCTACCGTCCCAGAAAAGGTGGATAGCGGGGTTATCCACGAAAATGACAACAATGCGATGCGGTTGACTTGGCGAGGTGATGGTGAATATATCGCCTTAAATAGTATCGACAAACTTGAGGATATTAACCTAACCCGACGGTCTATCCGTGTGTATACCAGAACCGGTCAACTAAGCAGTGTATCCGAGCCAGTCGACACTATGGAATCGCTAGTATCCTGGCGACCATCTGGTAACGTTATGGCAGCAGTCCAACGGCAATCACCAAACGACCCAAACTCTCCTGATTTAATCTTTTTTGAACGGAATGGACTACGGCGGTACGAATTCTCAATCCGTACCGGCGCCAATGAACCTATCCAGGACATTGCCTGGAACGTGGACTCTAATGTCCTAGCTATCATGCTAAGCGATCGAATCCAGCTCTGGACAACCAAAAACTACCATTGGTATCTAAAACAAGAACTGTTTTCGAAACAAGGGCCGGAATCCTTACCAGAATGGATGTCATGGCATCCAGAAAAGCCACTTACACTGCTAGCCTCGTACGGCTCTCACATGGAGGTGCACCAAATGCTGTGGACCACTATTGATGGACCACTAGCGCCTCCAAACGATCTAGGTACTTGCGTGGTTATCGACGGGAAGATTCTAAATATCACCCCGCTTAAGATTGCCAACACTCCGCCGCCAATGTCGTTTCGAAGCTTTACCGTGGAAGGAGGTGAGACACCGGTCCATGCGGCTGTCAGCCTCACAAATACTAAATTCGCAGTGTTGGTCGGCCGAGACTCGCTGCAAATCGCCAGCTGGGAGCCAACTGCTAAACCAGCCAAGGCGCCACAAGTCGAGATCAAGTTGTCGTTGAGCAAGCTATGCGGCGGAATTCCAATGTCACCAAAGCAGGTGGCCTGTGTTGGGGATAATGTAGCTGTGGTGGCGGCTGATGTTAGCGATGGTACTGGTCTGTTTGTTATCGACTATGTCAAGCAAAAGCTGATTAACACCCACACCATTCTTCCAGACGTGTACATTCTAAAAACTCAAGCTGACGGCAAGAGTGTTATCTATGAGACAGTGGACGGGTCCGTATACCGACTAGACGAAGACTTTGAGATTGACTTTGTGGCAAAGCTGTCACAACGATGTGACTCGTTGGAAGTCTGGAACCACATTGCGTTTGGATTGACTGGATCTGGTAAATTGTATGCCAACGAGCGTGTCTTGTCCAGCTCAGTCACGTCTCTGAAGCTGACTCTCTCGCATGTCATCTTCACTACCGCCCAGCACTACCTAAAGTTCTGCCATCTTCAAGATGACGTTCAGGACTTGAAGATTCCAGAAGATGATGTTGTGAATGATGAGCGGTGTCGGTCTATCGAGCGTGGGTCGCTGCTGGTCTCTGTTATCCCGTCCAAGACGGCGCTTACTTTACAAGCCCCACGAGGCAACTTGGAGACTATACATCCTCGTATTCTGGTACTAGGTGAAGTGAGACGGAATATCGACGACCATCGGTACGACCTAGCCTTCGTAGCATGCCGTGTGCATCGTATCGATATGAACTTGCTGCACGATTACGCACCAAAGCAGTTTTTTGAACAAGCCGCATTGTTCGTCAAGCAGCTAAACAAGATTGAATACATTGATCTGTTCCTATCCGGCTTGCGGAATGAAGACGTATCACAGACCTTGTACGAACAAACTCTCAAAGAATCCGCTATCGTGGAAGATAGTATCGAGAGAGCAGAGAGTGTAGACTTGACGACAAAGGTGAACCGGATTTGTGATTCCGTGCTCCAAGTTCTGCTCAAGGACCCAGACACATACTTGCAAAGCATCATCACCGCGTATGGCTGCAAGTCTCCGCCGGATCTTGATACCGCGTTAGGGTTTATTGGTAAAGACCGAGTTGCGAACCCTGCTCAAGCCGAGTTTTCAATCCAACATCTATGCTTCTTGCAGGATGTTGAACTGGTGTACGAGACCGCTCTTGGTATCTACGATCTTGACCTGGCGTTGCTAGTTGCTCAACAATCTCAAAAGGATCCAAAGGAATACCTGCCATTTTTGCGAGACTTGCATGAAAGCAGCGAGCTACGACGAAAGTTTGATATTGACAACTACCTTAATAAACACAGCAAGGCTCTATCCCACTTGTCCCAAATGGACGATTCGTTTGACGAACTATGTGAATACATGGCTCAACATCAACTATACTCTGATGCGATGCGTGTGTACCGATACGACACCAAGAGACAAGACGATATTCTCGCTCTATACGCGTCGTACCTACAAGGCAAGACGAGATACTCCGAGGCTGGCAATGTGTATGAAAACCAGAGCATGTATGAAGAGGCTGTAGACGCGTATCGACTAGGCGGCAACTGGCGTGCGGCGTTTGCTGTCATGTTTAGCCACGATTTGTTTGATAAGGAGAAGCAGACTGAAATTGTTGAACACATGGCCGAGGTCACTGAAGAGTCCAAGCTTTATTTCGACTGTGCCATCATCAACATGGACTACATTAAGAACATGCGAGTTGGGCTCCAGATGCTATGTCGAGGCTACCACTTTGCCGACGCTATTCGACGCGCTTGCGAACACCCTGATTCCGCCAACTTGCTAGACAAGGTACTCGACCCTGCCATGTTGGAAGGGTTCGCTACCATGTCTGAGCTTGTCGTTGACTGTAAATCCCAAGTCAAGTCGCAAGTAAAACGGCTACGTGAGTTGCGCGAGAAGAAAAAGAGCGACCCGCTTGGTTTCTTTGGCACCCCAGACGAGTCCGATGCGCCAGATAATGTATCCCTTGCTCCTACCGAATCGTCTGCAGCTCCATCTTTCCTAACTCGATACACTGGTAAGACTGGTGAGACTGCAAAGACTGGCGCGTCTAGACGAACGTCCAAGAATAAACGACGCGAGGAACGTAAAAAGGCACGTGGTAAGAAGGGCTCAGCTTACGAAGAAGAGTACCTTATCAACTCCACCACCCGGCTTATTGAGCGGCTAGACCAGACTCAGGATGACGCGGTGCGGCTCATTGAAGCTTTGGTGCGGCGCAAGTTCCGTGACCATGCCTACCAACTCCAAAAGGGATTTGTCGAGCTACGTACCGAACTACAAGGTGTTGTTTCTGAGGTGTTTGAACAGACTGACGAGGATTTGAAGCGGTATGATGAAGACGGAAACATGTTCATGGCGGAACGAATCCCTCAACCTCCAGTCAAGGACTTTGCAGTCTGCATGTCGTTAGATTATTAATAATATTTGTATATTATTGCTGTGTTTACATGTAAGAATTTAAATACTCAACTGCCCGCTTTTCCACTTCTTGGGTCAAGTTCAGCTGTGGGAGCTGGGTGCTGTACACGTCGACAATCCGTTCAAACGATTCCATGGCCATCTCCAGTACATTGGTTAGCCGCCGCACTGATGGAGTCTCTTGTCCAGAAATGGCCAGCACGTCTGTCCAGTGGTATGGCGGGTCGGCTAGAAACTCTTCAATCAACGCAATGAGCTTATGCAAGTCGTTTAGAATAATGTTCACGTCTCGGTGCACGATACCAAACTCATCTTCTTCAGTAGAATGAGCCACAAACTGCTGCAGAGACATTAGCGCGCAGTTGACAAGGCCCGGGTTGGGCACGATAGCCAAAGTTTTCCGCCATAGCGTGCATCGGAATGGGTAACCCACTGGAGTAGCCAAAACACGCTCCACAATCGTGGAGTATTTTTTTAGTTGATCCTGAACCAACTCGGACACCTTTTCAACCATATTTACTGCTCGCACCGACTGCTCAGCACTCTTATCCTGCATGTTTTCGACTAGCCGTTTAGTTGGCGTAGTAGTATGCTCCTTTGGCGCTGAGGCAAAGATGTTGTCGTGCTTAACTGAAAGCACAGATTTTGACGGCAGAGGCGAGGTTTGAACTCTTTTAATCTCTGGTGCAGCAACAACTGGCTTCTTTTCCATCCGTTTGGAAACTGTATTGACGACTTTTAACGATTCTTTGCAGACTTGCTTCCAGATTGTTGGCTCTGGGTCTCGTTCGATATCTTTATAGATGCTGGATCGACGTTCTGGGTTATTCAACGAGATGGCACATAGCTCTTGGAAAGCCATTGTGTGGGTATATTCTCGAATTGTTGATTGTAGACCGGTCACCAGCGTGCCGTTCATGTCGTCAGATTTTTCGCTGATGGTGGACCCTCGATGGCTCGGCCCCAACGACATGTAAATGTAGAAACAGGAATTGACAAATTCCCATAGCGTGAATAGCAAAAATGACGTGAATAGTGTGATTACCAGCATCTTGAACGAGGCCGGATACGCAACGTACTCATTTGACCGGTTGAGTGTAATAAACCATCGGAAAAAGCCTAGAGTGTTGGTCCACAGCATTCGTCGCACAAACAGGTACACGATTGGGTACGATAACGTGGCGGCCACCGAGTAAACAATAGTAGCTGGCACATTCTCCTTCATTGTCATTGCAACCCGTTGGTTCTGCTTCAATCGCGATGGGGTCACGGCAAACCGCACCAGGTCGTAATCAAACACTACAAACCCAATGGCATAACAAATCGCGATATAACTAGCAAACGAGTTTAAATACACCCATTGCTCGTTCATGGTCGGTGCCTCGTATGGGCGAAAGTTTGTAGTCATTGGGAAGTCGTATTGGCCTCGAACAAGCCAAAAGAAGAGGTGTGATGAAATGTTGTAGACAAACACTGCTGAGACAAACTCGTAGCTAATCAGTTTCTTCCACAACTTGTCGGCCAGATTGATATATGGCTTGTTGGAGACTTGCAGCCAACTCTTTCGATAAATAAGCACAATGAACGCTGCTACGAATACTAACACAGATCGCAGTGGCAAGATCCACCACAACCAGCTAGTATGTGAAAAAAACCCGAGAACCATCGTCACGCCCCAACAGGCAAACGCAATCAGCTTGCTCAATTGCCCGAACCGCGACATGAGTACTGAAGTCAGAAACACGTGGTAGTGCACTGCTTCTCGACGCGTGCTGGGTGCAGGTATAATTCGTGCCACCGACACCATATTTGAATTTTTTTTTTAAAAAAAAAATAGATCTGTGTTGTTGTTGATCGCGAAAAAAGATGAGGGAAAAAAAAAATTAAAAGTTCCAAAAATTTCTTCCCAATAAACAAAGCGGCGTGACAGCGTACCACGTGATACGCTAATATCACTTGGCCCGAGTTGGGACCAAACAAAAAAAAATACACACGCAAATTTTGTTGTTTTGCCACCTTTTACGCGTCTAAATTTTTTTTTTATTACAAAAACGCGCACTTTTTTCTTTTTTATATTTTTCTTCCCCCAATCACCACCACAACTTGCAAAGAGTCAACGAAAATGGGGTCACGGCAACAACACCAACCACCGCAAAAGCGAGCTGTCGAGGACTTTTCCAAGTCAAACTACAACTATTTGAGCATTGATGAACGGGCCAACAACGGCACGATCGACCCTGAAGGGCTTACCAACCTGAACCTAGGAATTGGGCCGGATTTGATTTGTCAACGGCAGTCAGGTGGCGGCAAGGTTTCGTACGGTGAGGGGAATAAAATTATACAGCTTGCAAACGAGACGTTTGGGTTTAACGGGTGGAGCACTACCATTCGGCAGTTTACAGTTGACAGTATGGATGTTGACGACCGTGGGCGGGTAGACATGTCAGCAAGCGCTTTGATTCGAGTAACGCTGCGAGACGGTATGCACCGTGAGGATTTTGGGAATGGCACTTGCTCCAACCTCCCATCAAAGGGCGCTGCTTTTGAAAAAGTACGAAAGGAGTGTGTTACTGACGGAATTAAGCGGGCTTTGCGGCAATTTGGCTGGATCTTCATGTCCGCATATGATTCAAGCCACATGAATGAAGTTATGAAAAAGTTCAGAAGCTCTCGTCACCCAATCGATATTTCACAGCTATACCATGGCAAGTCTGACATTGTGGTCAAAAAGGCTTACCAGGAGAAGGAAAAGGAGCGACTGGAGCAAAAGAATAATGGGCAGTCATCCAAGTCAAACCCAAGCATGAGCACCTCAAACGCGTCTAACCGACAACAAGTAAACGTACAACAAGCACCCCCACCAGTTATTCCGGCACCAGTAGCTCGACCAGCTCCACTGCCACAACAAGCCCTACAGCCGCCGCCGCCACCACCACCTCAACCACCTCAACCGCCTCAATCAGGACCGGAACCACGGATTACTGAACGGTTGCCTTCAAGCCCGCCAGCTGAGGAATGGGACCTACTTGATGAGATTGCTGCAGCTGCATCTCGTGAAGGCTTGGTCCATGATATTGAACAAGATGGCAGCATGTTGCTGCCTAGTGATGATTTTGAAGATTTGGACCAGCAGTTGGCTGATCAGCGAAAAGAAGAACGGCAAACTAATGAAGAGCACTTCAACCCAATCAACCAGAATAATGAAACCAAACTATTGCATTTTACGTCTGCTAGTCAAGCAAAACAACAACAAAACTTGGTCGAAGCAGACAAGTTCAAAACGGATACGCCAGACAAGTTCAAGCTGAAGAAGAGTGTTCCAATCAAGCGTACTATCCTGCCAGAGCCTTCAACCGCAAACAGCCCATCATTGAGCCAATCACAAGCTATTGAAGACTCCCAATCATTTGCAAAGCCGTCGACCCCATTAGTTCGAAAGCGACCATTGCATGACCGAGGATCCGGAGCTGTAAACACCCCAACTACGACTAACCAGGCCGGGTCTGCCGCAACTGGTACTAACCAAGAAAACGATGCATCTAAACGTCAACGAGTAACTCCTCCTGGTAACTAGAATAGCGCATCTATATTATTTATGTTTTTTTTTCAGTAGTGGATCCGGTTTATATTTGTTGTTTTTTATAAAGATGTTGTGCACTAGATCTTTTCTACAACATTACCAACCCTTCGGAGATTGGCACGTCGCCTTCGACCAATTGGATAGTCTTCCCGTACGTCTGTTTCTTGCCTATCGACTCGATGATAGCAGTGGCCACATCCTCACGGGAGATGTTCCAGGCGCCTTCACTGATACGCGTCTTCGCGTATTCGGCGTTAAGGGCGTCAATCTCCTTTGGTGGGAGTATCTTACCGATAGCAGGGTCGTCGGTCAGCATTCCTGGTTCAAAGATTGTATAGTCAAGCATGGAATGCCTCAGCAAATTGTTGGCGTGCATCTTGGCAATGTAGTGGTACCTAACCGGCCCGTCCCACCAAAAGTCACGATCTTGGCATTTAAGACTGGATAGCAGAATGTACCGTTGGACACCGGCAAGCTCGGCTGCGTGGAAAGTTTTTACAATATCGTCGAGGTCAGCTAAGATGATTTGCTCGCACCCAGCCTCTTCGTTAGCACCGGAAGTGTAGACAACCGCATCAAGAGAGGTGATTTTTTCAACCAGTGTGGCCACGCTGGCTTCGTTTTGGTTAACAACTCGTGTTTCCACACCCTCAAAAATGTCTTTCTGCTCTTGTCTCCGGATAAATGCGACTGGGGTGTAAGAATCGTGTACCTTAAGTTGTTCAATTACATGCTTGCCTGTTCTACCTGTCGCTCCAAATACTCCAATTTTCATGCGCATATGTCTGGATTGTGTATGTTAAAATTTACAAGCGCGGACATCACTGTAGTATTTATAGTTATCAAGTCTTGGGATCATGTGAGCGATAATGCCCATATGTACACGTGCAAATATCAGACAATTTATAAAACCTTAAAAATTTATTCGGTCCATGTAGACACATCTAGCACATGACACTCATTCGTTGTGTTGTAACTTTTCTACAAAAATCTTGGTCGTTAATTGACACCGGGCTTAAACACACCTCTCAATGCGTTGAGCCGCACGAGGGGGGTGTAATTGTATGTATCTACAACATTCTCAATCCTTCGTTGATTGGCACGCAACCTTCAACCAACTGGATAGTTTTCCCATACGTGTCCGTATCTTCCAAAGTGTTAATAATCGCCGTAGCCACGTCCTTTCGGGGGATTTTCCAGGCGTCTTCAGCAAGGTGCATAGTCTTTGCCCAAACCGTTTTGACTAGATCAATATCCCTTGGTGGAATGATCTTTCCGATAGCGTCATCCTCAGTCAATATCCCAGGCTCCAGGATAGTATAGTCAAGGGTTGAGTGACGCAGCAAGTCGTTGGCGTGCATTTTCGCAATGTAGTGGAAACGGACCGGCCCGTCCCACCAAAAATCACGATCCTGGACTTTAATACTAGATAACAGGACGTATCGCTTGATATTGGCGAGTTCAGCGGCTTGGAAAGTTTTGACTACGCCGTCTAGATCTACCAACAGGATTTGCTCGTAGCCTACTTCTTCGTTCGCGCCAGCAGCGTACACGACAGCATCAAGAGATTTGATTTCTTCTGCCAGTGCTGCTACGCTGGCCTCGCCAACTCGGACGACCCTCGTTTCAACATTGCCTAAACTACCAATTTGTTCTGGTTTCCGAACAAACGCGACTGGGGTGTAAGATTCATGCGCCTTGAGTTGGTCGATAATCTGTTTGCCTGTTCGGCCTGTAGCTCCAAATACTCCTATTTTCATTGTTGTAGTGCACATGGTGGTTTGTATATGGCCAGGGTGTGATGGTACGTGACCTGGGCTCCGTATTTATACTAACTTCCAATCCATCGTATTTAAAATCTTTGGATAATCATTCCAAAGCTCTTAATCAGGGAATAATTTCCCCCACGCGCGAGTGAAGGAGTGCCAACGCTTGCTGACAAATTTCAGACACTGGTTAACCTTAAATCTATTAGACATGGTTTCAAATCACACGCCTATACATTACAAATCATTTGAAATGATTGAAAAGACACGGTCGTTTATAGTTCATCTTGTCAACTCCATCGGCATGCCGACGGAATATAAATGTGGAGAGAGCTCCGCTCCGGCTGGACAAGCCGGAACCGGAACTCCGACTACCATATACGGCTTTATTTTAAATTTAACAATCATACATTCCTTGACCCTACATCAGCCCTATCGATCTAGGATCCTCTAACGCAAATGTAACAGCCGTGCAAGGGACGCCTGTTTGGCCACTCCCCGTCACGGAAAACACTCCAACCACCCGGGGCGGCGGGAGTTCCAGACTTGGTAAGCTTAAGCCTTATATAACACCTGACCGGCACGTATTGTTGCTGTTGTTTATTCTTAGCGAATAGGACTCGTTCATATTTATAACCCTTAATCCCGGGTCATATGTGGGCGTGGTTTGCGCAATTGGTGTGGAAGCGGGGGTGCACCAAAAGGGAACAAGAAGAATTTGTATTGCGCACACTCCTCGCGGGAGGAAGGGCGAGTGATGACGTCGACTCTTCACGACTACATTGTAAAAAGACTATGAACAACAAAGCATGGGAGCTGGTCCTCCAGCACGCCAACCTCGATTTTGACACCATCCAAACACTCACCCAAACGAACCGGATAGTCCGGGAATGGATATCAAACAATGAAGAAGAGATCTGCAAACAAGCCGCAACAAGGCTGAGTCCATATCTAGTACCTACGGGTATAGACACAAACAGCGAACGAAAACTCTTCCCAGACAAGGGACCATGGTACAACTGCTGTATACGATTCCAACGGATAGCGCATTACCTATCCCGACCACAGCACGCCACTGCTCTTCAGTCAACAGGCGTCCGCCCATACGTAATCGCCGAAATCAAGCCTAACATGATTGGCCCTATCGACGTCGAGACCAACATTACCGTACACACGACAGTCCCCGCAGCTATAACCCACCGCAAAGAGCACGATAAAGTGATCCATGTCTACTCACGTCGCAAAGCCCAGTGCAGAGCCGTGTTTAGTCTCGAAAGCGGCGCATTGGAGAGTATGGACGAGGCGGAGGGGGTGGACGACGGCAAACACAACGAACCAATCCCCTCTTGGGATGATACACAGGGCCTCACCCAAGCCCTTGCAATCTCCTCATCGGGCTTGTTCAGCCGGCCAGCTTCTCTAACTGTAGAGGGGAAAACCTGGGATGCCGTCCAGTACCGACTTGAAGGCGAGAAGCAGTACTACTTGCTGTCCTCCGCACATGGCAAACGACGATCGACCCCCGAGATGACGCTGATGGATATGAAACGACCACCGCCCTTCCATCTCCTCTATTTTGATGGAGATGAGCTGACTGATAGTATTGAGTTTGAGACGAAATACGGGACCAGTCTCACCACCGATCCGTATAACGCGTTTGGCACGGCGGACGATTTCGCGCTGTTTGGCCCGCGTGGATACGTGGAAATTCGCGGCGATGTCGTAACCGCATGTACACTGCCTGATAACACGCAAACCTGCGAGCTCAGCATGGGCCAGACAGAGCACAAGGACGTGCTGGGATACGCTATCGTGCCTGGTCACTTACTCTGCTGCAACTCGCTAACTTATACTCTTTGGGCTCTACGGATTGATGGCGGCGGGGACGGGCAGTGGAGGAATGTGCTGACTGTGAAGTTTGACGAGACCGGTAATGACGGCGAGGAGGCTCCGAATTCTAGGCTCTACCTCTCCCGGACTGTATTCTACGGCCGGTACGTGCTTATGCACGGCTGTACAGATATCGAGCCGAATGACAGCGTATCCTCCGTGTTCGTTGCGTATGATATGCTTACTGGGACGGCGAAAGTGAGCCAGTGGGACGAGAGCTACCACGGGATTCTACGACTTGGAAGCCACCTCGAACCCGTCCAAGACCCACTCACCGCAGACGATCGATGGTACATATACTCTAACAAATGGCTTGTCGACAACGACGGCAAGTTTCTGTTCATGAACGAGGTCATGGCGGAGGAATGGATGAGTACCTGGAAAGCTTTGGGGTTAACAGGCCCTATACCGTTGCAACTGCTGATACGTAAATAGGCTCTACAGAACATGTACATCATTGTAAACCTATAGTTATATGGCGTATTAAATGCCTTGAAATTTTGCAAACTTCCCAGTTCGCTAAACACACACCCACACAAATGATATCACGCAGGCTCGTTAGGGGTATGCACTCGTGGAGCGTCTCCTCCACAATCACAGACCGGAAATCCATCTTTCAAGGTCGGGCAGCCCGCATATGCTCAGTAGACGAGGCCGAGGCTCTGCTCCACGAACTCAAACAGGACAAGAAGATTAAAAAAGCGACCCACAATATCACCGCGCTACGGCTCAGCGACGGAACTGAACGATTCAACGACGACGGCGAGCCACCAGCTGGGGAGAGAGTGCTCAATCTTCTCAAGGTTACTAATACCAGCGACGTGTTAATCGTCGTTACAAGATGGTATGGTGGGGTTCAGCTGGGCGGGGCAAGGTTCAAGCACGTTGGCAAGTGCGCGCACGAAGCATTGAAGGGTCTCTGAGCATTATTAAACTATCGCTATGTTACATTCAAATGTACTTGTATGGGTTGAGGATACCTTTTGGATCGAAATGCTTTTTCAATTGCTTCATTAGCGTGATTGAAGTATCGTCCTTGGAGTAGTTAATGTAGTTTCTCTTTTGGAAACCCAACCCATGTTCAGCAGAGATTGAACCCTTGCATTTTTCAACCCATTCATACACGTATGGTTCCAACAAACCTTCAATTTGCTTGTCGTATCGCCGTACAGCCACATTCAAGTGTAGGTTGCCATCGCCAATGTGGCCATAACCAATCACGTCGATAACTGGGTATTCCTCACTATCACCAATGACTCCAGCTTGTTGCATTCGGGTCCTAACATCGGTAACTAGATCGTACAGTTTTGGGAGGGGGATCGACACGTCGTATTTATACACTCCTGTTTTGCCACAGGCCTCTGGGATGGACTCTCGCCAGCTCCACAACGTTTTGACCTGGGTCTCATCTTGGGCTACAGTGCCGTCCAAGACTAGCTCGTTTTCCATAGCCGATTCCAAAAAGTCGTTTAGCTTCTCGCTGTCATGGTCAGTTTTTGACCCACTAGTCTCAATGAGAACATAGAATGGGTGCTCAGAGTCTAGAGGGAGAGGCTGGTTGCTGTGCTCGCCCACCAACTTTAATGCACGTTGATCCATGCATTCAAAAGCAGACATAATCTCGGACAACTCCCCACGAGCTTGCTGAAACACTTGCTGCACACGTTGATACGACTCCAGGCCCAAAAACGCCACGTTGACTGCAGTTGGTTTGGAGGGGCAAAGGATTGAGACACCCGTGATGATTCCCAGTGTGCCTTCCGAGCCGATAAACAGCTGTTTCAAGTCGTACCCCGTGTTATCCTTCCGCAGCGTACTCAGGTTGTTTACAATAGTGCCATCGGCCAAGACTGCTTCTAGGCCCAGGACAGTGCCATGGAGGGACCCATAGCGGAGTAGACGCAGCCCACCAGCGTTGGTGGCTACATTTCCGCCGATATGGCATGAACCTTTAGCCCCCAAGTCCAATGGGAAAATATGGTTTCGTTCTCGTAGGTAGTTGTCGGCATTTTCCAAAATAACCCCCGCGTCGGCGACAAAGATGCCGCTAACGTCGTCAAACGAACGAATCTTGTCCATCTTGGCTAGCGAAATGACAATCTCGTCAAACACTGGGACGGAGCCGCCGACTAGACCAGTGTTACCACCTTGTGGAACAACGGCGAGCTTCTTGTCGTTGCAGTATTTGACAATTTGACTCAACTCTTGCGCATTTTTTGGTTTCAATAATAATTGCGATTGGCCGCGGTACTTGCGCATCCAATCTTCGTTGTAAAACTCCAAATCCTCCTCGCCTTGGAGGATGGCTGTATCTGGGATGACGGATCGAAAATAGATAATGTCTTCGTGCGTGACCTTAGAGAACGGCGCTCGCTGTACATTGTACGTCTCTTTGGTTAGTTGGACAGTGCTTGCATATCGCAGAGTCACCGCCCGTCGTGGTGCTGCCGAGACCCGTGCTAATGTCCGCACGCTACGAGCAAGAACTGATGCCATATTGTCGTTCCGTCTATAGGTCTATAGTTTTTTGGGGGGAAGGGGAAAAGAGAGAAGAAAGAAAAAAAAAGAAGAAAAAAAATAAGGCTATTTAAAAGGTTAAAATATATATAAATGGTTGGCGGGTAAATCTTAATCCACTGATCGGCTGTCACGTGAGAAATGCACGCTAAAACTTTTTAGCTTGTGCCCGGCTATAAAGCTCTCGGCTTGTGCTTATCGGGCGAACGGAATTTTTTTTCTGCCCTTCATCGATTTCCAGAGCGCTAGTAACTTAAGTAATTAAAGTATGAAACGCGGCCGTGAGGAGGAGGAGAGTAATAATAATGAACTAGGCGGGGAAAACACAGTCAAGTATTTTTGCTCGGATCCACAACAGATCTCGTATAGCGAGATTGCGATTACGTGCAGCCTGCCACCGCATTGTTCAACTTCCCCGCAAGTATTTGCTACAAACAGGCAATTCGAACAGCACTACCAGGATCAACACTGTTCGCGATGCCAGGAGTGCAGACTGGTGCTACCATCTGAGCATTTGCTGAGCCTTCATATCGTGGAGTGTCATGACTCTTTCGCACAGGCCAAGAAGGCACGAGGGGATAAGATTTACGCCTGCTTTGACGAGCAATGCGAAAAGATGTGTGCTGAGCCAGCGAAACGCCGTCGGCATTTGATCGATAAGCATGGGTACCCAAAAAACTACCCGTTTAGTATTGTTAAACGAGGCGTCCGGTAAGTAAATTGTGTCAGCCGCAGAGAGCGTGAAAATGGATCCTACGCGAGCTACAAATTCAAGGTGGTTAATGAGATTATTAAAGATGTGGTTATTCTCTAATAATCGGGTAGTAATGTCCACAACGATAGGGATAATACACCGTCGCCACACTCATTTCGAGTGTTTAGCTTAAGTAATTATAGTGCTTAAGTTTACTATATGTAAGTACATATCGCTAAAATAATATAAATATCTTAAAACAGTGCTATAGGTATGGTTGAAAATGGTTTTATTGGTTGAACCCGCTTAAACCGTGATCAGGTGCACGCCGCTATGGTTCCCAGTGCTAGCTGCCGACAGGCCTGGACCGGTCTGGTTTGATCATCCGTCGACTGATGTCTTATATATATATTTGAGCTCGAGCGGGATCCGATTTCGGAGAGCGCGAGCGCCGTGGGATGAGCGTTATTCCCCTATAAGAACAATCCGGTTATTAATTAAGTCCTAGGATATATATGTTTAAAATCTAGCTAGCGCTAGGCTTAAGTACCAATAACTTATACGTTTAATATATCTGTTTCAGTTCAGAACATCGTTCAGATTTTCATGCATTAATTCGAATATATATATCGATCTAGAAGCTTGAGATGAATATATATATATACACGCGTGCCCTTAGCCGGGGGCCGGGCGGGGGAGATTGAATGGATATATATGGCTCAATTGTAAATATTATTTGACTTAAGTTGGTCAGTATAGGTACGGTATTTATTACCATGGTAATCTTCATTATTCTTGTTAAGGTTATATACAGCCCCCATATGAACTATGTTCCTCCCATCGCATTTGGGAGAGAAGATCTTTACGTATACATAGTTTGGCATCGATCAGCCGCATCTCACCGTTATTTCTATCTATACCACTATAATACACGTGAGTGGCAGCTTTTGAAAACCAGTGAAGAGCATGTGCGCAGTAATTTTCACCAACATCAGGGAGAATATCCCACATGGCTACCCCTGTTCAATACCGCTAGCGCTGACAATGCACTTCCTGCTTCTAGAGATTTCAGCTCGCGATCGAGATGTCTATATATATTTCAGAACGTGGTGTCAGCAAATCAGGTGGCGGTATCTATAGACATGAAACGATCAAGCATTATATGAGGGATTCACTATGGTATTATATAACGGGCATCGTATATACGTATAAAATTTATGGACTTTATTTTCTACAAGCTTGTGCTCGTTACGTTGGAGTATATACTGCTAACAATTGTTAAAGCCAATAACACTATTTTTCTGCGTGTCTCTAGATGATGGCAATTTCTACGTAGTACTGCCTCATGAGTGTCATACATGCAGTATGCAGCATAAATATTGCACACACCAATATTGAGTTAGTCCGCACTGCGGCTCGTATGCACTCATGCCATGATGGAGCGCAAAAAATAGACCATTGGAAAAGAATGAACTTAAAAAGGAATATATAAATGAGCGCACCTCCACCTCCGTGGTTGCTTTCTTGGCTTTTTGTCTCTCAACAAACATGGTGTCTGCTAAATCTATCATCTACGCTACTGTCGCTACCGTCGCAATTGCTTCTCCAGAAGCACAACCGGAAGCCGAGGCTGCTCCATACGGTGCCGTGCCATGGCAATGTTACGCCACCTGCGGAAAAGCATTAACTCAATACAACAAGTGTAAGGGCAAGGGCAGCAGCTACCACGACTGTATCTGTGCCTCCAACTCAATGTTCCGTGCTTTCTTGGACCCATGCTTGAACTGTGGCGACTTGGTTTGGAACAAGTACGGCCGGGCCTTGTCTGTTCCAATGAAGGAATGCGGCATCTCTCGATAAATAGAATGTCTAGTACTGACGTCCTTTTTTACTATTTTCGTTTCTATTCTTTTTTTTTATGCCCCTCTCCGACAGAGTTTTGGTAAAAAAAAAAACTTCATTCATTTTGAACATATATTTTTTCTTTTCATATTTTTCTTTTAAACGCAAACGCCGATAAAGTCTCAAATTGGTGTTTCAGTAGTTGTAGGCTTATTCTGGCGTTTGACCGCAAAGTGGATACCAGGAGGTGTTAAAATATTGGTCGCGCGCTGCACGAGCCGCATACATGCATGCTATTAAATAATATATAAAAAAGAACAGAGCGGTACTGCTACACATCATTCATCGCAGTACTGCTACTAGCTGCCGATGCTGGCGAATCAAGCTTTTTCTTCTTCTTGACCTTCTTTTTCACCACCACCACCGGGGTTCGCTTCAAATTGGCTAGTTCTTTAACTTCATAGACCGTTTCGCAATGCGGACACTGGCCATCCGGGATAGTGCTCATAATGCACAAACACACACTACAAACGTACCCAATATCCAACACTTTCCTAGTCACAAAACACGCGGCTCGAAAGTCGACTTCTTTCTGTGTCCCCAAGTTGACGTGATTTCGCAGGCTCGGCTCGACCGAAAACGCACTAGTCAGGTATTGTATCAGTCCCTGTGGATGCTCTACTTTGATATAAGTGCCGTTGGTCGAATCACATGCTTGTTGGAGGAATACAGTATCGCCGCCCAGTTTACAAACGTCGATAGGGATCCGTCGTTTCTGAGCGGCGAAAATGCAGTTCATAGCCGAAATGTACTGGGACGCGAGATCGCCACTAGCACTGACCAGTAGAATACGCGATGATAGCGCATCATCAGACTTTTCCACCGCCTTGTTGATATATGTTAGCGCCAGACTCAACGCCCCCGATACCGTGCTCGGTCCGTAATTCTCCTCTGTCGATCCGGACAGTAACAGCTCCAACTGACTCAGCACAATGTCGCTGATTTCTCGAAATTGCCGGTACATTGACTTGCCGTTTACGATATGGTCACCTTCCTTGTCGTGATTTGTCGTTTTGGACGTCAAAGGATATAGAAACCGCGCCCCGTTCGTATGACTGGCAATGACTGCCACTTTATTTGAGTTGTTCAACGCCACGTGCGCATTGATGAATACTAGAAGAGAGGCTACCGCATCGCGTAGTGTGATTTGGTCCTTGAGCTGTTCCCAAGCTCCTGGGTGGGTATCAATCACCACAGTTAATAGACTAGGATGCTCCTCTGTTTATGTGTTAGTTGGTTTCTGGGTTGAATGAGAGATCCCCCATACCTGCGATGGAATGCTCCCCTAGTGTCTTTGAAGTATCATCGACCGCATTCATTATTTGATTGTGGTGGTGGTGGTGAAATTTTTGATTGGGATTAAAACATGGGAGTGCGCTTTAAAAAAAAAAAAAAAAGTTTATACAGAAATAAATAAGCCTCTTCTATCTTTTAAACTACCTTCGACTAGGACCTGCTGCCGATTTATCCTTCTTCTTTTTACTCTTAAAAGCACTTTTGGCCTGATCCTTGACTTTACTAATCTTGGCGGTGAATCGGGACCCAACGCTGCTCTTTTTACCACGCGCTTTGGACTCGACGCTATACTTTTGGCGCATTGGCCGAGCCAGGTTATTGCCGCAGAATGCACTTTGTTCCACAAACCGTAGCGTGGCGCTCCTTGAAGTAGGGCAATCGTCGCCATAATGGCCCTTTAACCCGCAATCGTAGCAACTAATATCGATAGGATACCTCGCCTTGCCCTTGGTGGTTCGATAGCTTCTCCATATCAGTGGGCAAAACTGCTCTGTGTGTGCTCGAGATTCGCACCTTGAGCAGAAAATGTACTTTGTCTTGTTCCTGCACTCACTACGCAAATGGCCCGGCTGCCCGCAGTTTGAGCATTTTCGGGCTGTTGGGCATTGTCGTGAATAATGGTCGTCATGCACGCCGCACACCTCGCAAATCACGGTGTCACAGTCCCTGGCCATATGCCCACGGCCATGGCAGTTGCGGCACACCGGACCCAAAACCTCCTCGCCAGTTCCAAAGTACCGACCCTCGCCTCTCATCTCTACAAGTTCCTCGTTATCGTCCAGCTCTTCATCTTCTTCTTCATTTTCTTCAGATGCCGGGTCTTGGTCCTGATGATATTCACCTTGGTTATCGGTTATAAACTCCAGCGCCTCGGGGCGTATACCATCTTCGTTTAGACTGTAATCACTTTCTTGCTCGCTCATTGCTTGTTACCAGTGGTTTGTCGTCTGTTTTTCTTTTAAAGTGAAGAGTGAAAAAAAATAAAAAAAAAAAAATTTTGAAGTGTTGCGCGCGTCTTGATATATCGATGACAAAATTTTTTTTATTTTCCCGCACTTCCTGACTCTTCTCTTTCCCACTTCACCCACAGAAACTATGTCTGAACAACTAGCTGACGGCGTTGCCGCAATTCAAGTCGACAAGAAGCGGGGGAAATACCACCCGGATGAAGAAAAATTCAACTTCATTGACAATCGATGGGACCTGTTTGATCAGCTCAAGAAGGACCAAGACGAGGCGTTTGCCGCCAAGGAACGAACCCCCATCAAGATTACTCTGAAGGATGGCGCTGTTCGAGACGGTACTGCATGGGAGACCACTCCATTCGAGATTTGCAAAGACATTAGCAAGTCTTTGCTCGATTCCACCGTAATTTCCAAGGTCAATGGCGAGCTTTGGGATATGGAACGACCACTTGAGCAGGACGCTACCCTTCAATTCCTCGACTTTGAGTCTGAGGAAGGCAAGCAAGTGTTTTGGCACTCCTCCGCCCACGTGTTGGGCGAGGCTGCCGAATGCCATTACGGTGCTCACTTGTGTATCGGCCCACCAATTGACGGCGGGTTTTACTACGAGATGAGCATTGACGATGGTAAGCGGCATGTAGTAGCCGACGACTTTAAGGACTTGGAGAACCAAGCCAAGAAGGCCATCAAGGAGAAGCAAAAGTTTGAACGACTGGTAGTGTCCAAGGAGGACTTGCTCAAGATGTTTGCTTACAACAAGTACAAGCAACATATCATCAAGGACAAGATTCCAGACGGCACCTCTACCACTGTGTACCGATGCGGGCCATTGATTGATTTGTGCCGTGGGCCACATATCCCACACACTGGCCGAATCAAGGCGTACAAATTGTTGAAAAACTCGTCGTCCTACTTTTTGGGTGATGCCAACAATGACTCTTTGCAACGAGTGTATGGTGTGTCGTTCCCTGATAAGCAGCTAATGACCAAGCACTTGAAGTTTTTGGAAGAGGCTGCCAAGCGTGACCACCGAAAACTAGGCCAGGAACAAGAGCTGTTCATGTTCCACGAGTTGTCGCCTGGGTCTGCTTTCTGGCTGCCACACGGTACACGGATCTACAACACTTTGCAAGAAGAGATGCGAAAGGAGTACCGAAAGCGAGGGTATGAAGAGGTCATCACGCCAAACATGTACAACTCTGAGCTTTGGAAGACCTCGGGGCATTGGCAAAATTACAAGGACGATATGTTTACGTTTGATGTTGAAAAGCAACAATTCGCGCTAAAGCCAATGAACTGTCCTGGTCATTGTCTAATGTTTGCTAACCGAGACCGGTCGTACCGAGAATTGCCTTGGCGTGTTGCCGACTTTGGTGTCCTGCACCGAAATGAGGCGTCTGGTGCGTTGACTGGGTTGACCCGTGTGCGGCGGTTCCAGCAAGATGATGCCCACATTTTCTGCCGAAAGGACCAAATTGCACAAGAAGTCGCCGGTATGTTTGAATTCATGAATGAAATCTACGGCAACTTTGGCTTTGACTTTAAGCTTGAGCTGTCCACCCGTCCTGAAGAAAAGTATGTTGGTGATTTGGCGGTTTGGGACGAGGCCGAAGCCACCTTGAAAAAGTGTTTGGACGATACTGGCAAGCCTTGGGCATTGAATGAAGGTGATGGTGCATTTTACGGGCCAAAGATTGATATCAAGATTGCCGACGCGCTGGGTCGATGGATGCAATGCTGCACCATCCAGTTGGATTTCCAACTGCCAAAGCGTTTCAACCTAAAGTTCCGAACCGGCGATCAAACCGGTGTCGACTCGGAAGGTAACTCATCCTACTACGAAGAGCCAGTCATGCTCCACCGTGCTATCTACGGGTCTTTGGAGCGGTTGATTGGCATCTTGACTGAACACTTTTATGGCAAGTGGCCATTGTGGTTGTCTCCTCGACAATGCACCGTCATTCCAGTCGGTGTCAAGTTCAACGACTATGCCCAAAAGGTTCGTGACATGTTCCATGAAAATGGCTTCTATTCTGATATGGACTTGGGTCCAAATACCTTGCAAAAGAAGGTTCGAGAAGCGCAAATGAAGCAATACAATTTGATCTTTGTGGTGGGTGCCGAAGAAGAAGCATCCAACACTGTCAATGTTCGAAAGCGTGATGACCAATCCAAGCAAGGCAAGACTGAGGTTGTGTCTTTGGAAGATGCTTTGGCAAAGATGAAGAAGATGGTGCAATTGAAGAGCCAACACGATGAAGAATTTTAAGATTTGAATATATAAATATAGTACACTTGATAAAAACTAAAGCTAATCTACACAACTGATACCAACCGCGTGTGTCGTAGACCCGAAATTAAGGTGCTGATAATAGGCGATGGTCGACTTGGACCAACAAAGTATCACGTGAATATGTGGACCCATTGACGCGTTCAAGTCTTTTTCTCCTTTTTTTGGTTCCACGCCTCATGTTATGCGGCGCATACCGCAATGGCATGCTCGTAAGCTCCAACCTACTAAAAACTATTTATTGAGTATAAATCGAGGAAGAAAAAAAAAAAATCACGCGTGTAGATTACTTTATTATTTGAGAGGGGAAAAAAACGAAACGTCAACTCGTACTAGAACTAGTAGACCTGACGCTAGTAGGTTTTGAAACGTCCAACACCACACTTCGGTCAGAGAAACTGGCAAACACTCTAGTCGATGTCTTGTTCCAAGATACCGAGCTGATTGAATTTTCATCAGCGCCACTACCACCACCACCATGATCATCGTCGATTCGATACGAGGCAATAGCACGATGCTCTGATTCATCTTCTTGTTTGAGATTCTTAACGTCCCACACCACCACCACGCCGTCGACACCGCCGGTAGCAATAAACCGACCATTGGGGCTCACTTCGCAACAAAAGATGGGGCCATTATCGGGCAGGCTCAGCACCATTAATAAACTACCACTTTCCGAGTTCCAGATCCGTATTGTGCCGTCAGTCGATGCTGACGCTAGTAATGAACGATGCGCAGGATTCAAACCGGCTACTGGTGGTTTGATCCAACGTACAATGAGCACCGAGCCTTCATGGCCCGTTAGGGTTGAAATGGGTGTATTTGAACGGCCGTGCCAAATTCGGACCGTACTGTCGTCGGCGGCCGAGGCGAGAAGCTGTGTTTCTTCGTCAAACTGTACAGAGTTTATGCCTTGTGTGTGGCCTGAAAACCTTAGCATGGGCATGCGCTCGCCCACTTTATACACCATTATCGATGACTTGTCTCCAGTGGTGGCATATGTGGTGCCATCGATCCATTCTGCATCTGTGCCAGCAGACCCATTCATGTCGTGTTGAAAACTTTGTCTAATATCACCGCTCATGGCATCCCAAATTACCACCATGTTTGTACAATCCACCGTCATGACTAACGTGCCAGACGGGTTCCACTTGATCACCAGCACCGGTGCTCGGTGAAGCAGCAACGAGTGCCTCTGTTTCCCGTCTGTATTCCACAGCCGTATCTGCCCGTCAAACGTGGCCGTCGCGAGAAGCGTACCGGTCTTATTCCAGCTGATGGCAGTCACCTCCCGCTCCTTTTCTGTCGTTGTATAGTTGTGATGCAGCGTCATTACGTGAGGTTCAGTAAAGTCTGTGTTGAATTTCAACACCGACACTCGCGATTCAGAGTCTCCAAACGCCAGGATATTTTCAGCGGCCGGTGACCACTGCGAGACTGATGCCATTGTCGTTTGATAGCTCACCGGCATTGTGCGTAGAGGTAGCGCTGGTGGTAGCTCCACCTGCACATTCTTTTCGTTCGTCTTAGCAATCGCCAGTGTGTTGTTGTTGGTGGTGGTGTTATCTCCGTTGCTTGCTTCCTTCATCTCGACGTCGCCGCCATTTGTCTGTGAGTGCGTATTCTCAATCGGTTTATTTTTGGTCGCCGAGGTTGTTGTAGTTTTGTTGCTGCTACCATTCTCAATGGGTGGTTCCTTCTCAAGCTCTTTATCGCGCTCTAATATATCCATTAGGCTGTACATACGATGCTGTGTCTTGTCCATCCCGTCTTTGCGTATCTGTGACTCGATTTCCGTCAATTGGATGCCTTTTTGTACGAGCCGGACAAGCGCCCCCATTGGCGTCTTGTCGCCCATCTTTTCATCCAGTACATGCGCTTCCGTTTCTTGCTGCAGCGCGTACGTCGACAGTTCAAACCCCGACTCTTGTAAATAGCGCCAGACTATGTAGTTTAGCTGGTGGCTTGTTAGTGACATCGTTTGACAAACAGCTAGCGCATTAACCAAAAGAGTCTTCTTTTTTTTTCTCTTTTGTTGTAAAGAAGAAAAAAAAAAAAATCCTTTTGGGAGTTCGGTTTTTTGCCCAGCAATTTTTTTTTTTCTGTTACAAGAGCTTTTTTTTTTATGCCAAAGCGTTAAAAAGTGGCTAGTCGACGATTCCTACTTGTACTCTGTAAAATATACAATGCCGGCGTTCGAACATGGCCGGAATTCGTAGTCTGTTTAACCTTAGTGCGGGAATAATGACTGATCATGTCTATACGTCAGCAGGAATTGAGGTTTAGACTAGCTAGTAACCACCCATTCGTTAGTACCATGCGGCTTTAACGGGATAATGCGGGGACATGGAACCGGACCCTGCCTCCGCCTCTTATATATAGTGCTGGAATTAATACCGTCGACCTTCTCTGCTTGGTCTCTCTCCTAGGGGGAGGGGGGGATGTTTAGTACCGACGGTTGACGATGCCGTTTGGTATTCCAGATACCCGTTATAAATGGCTCGGAGATTGACTATATATCCGCTGCATGGCCCGGAGATTGATTTGGGTTCTTGGCGTCCCCCATTCTTAATTTGTAAGCTAGTTGCCACATTCTCAAACCAGTATAAATATCAACCCATTTTTTCCGGATCTTGTTCTCCTTCACCCCCTCCACTCTTTCCCCTCACCAAGCAATGACAATTCCAAACAGCGAGTACCGATTTTTGGGCCCAACCGGCCTACGAGTGTCGTCCATCTCTCTAGGAGGGTGGATTACATTCGGTGAAGGCATGCAAGTCGATGATGACAAGGCAATGGCCATTTTTGACAAGGCGTACAAGAGCGGCATCAACTACTTTGACACCGCTGAGGAGTACGGCAGTGGTGCGTGTGAAACTTCCATGGGCAGAATCATCAAGAAACTAGGGTGGCGACGTGACACGTACGTGTTATCCACCAAGCTGTTTTGGGGGTTTAACAAGGGGCATGTTAATGCATTGGGCTTGTCTCGTAAACATGTTTTGGAAGGCGCCAAGGCTAGTCTTGAACGGCTTCAACACGATTACGTCGACATTATCTTTGCTCACCGGCCTGACAAGTACACGCCAATGGAGGAGATTGTTCGTGCATTCACGCAGCTTATTAATGACGGAAAGGCATTTTACTGGGGCACGTCTATGTGGAGTTCGTATGAGATTGAACACGCATGCCATATCGCCACCAAGCACAACCTTATCAAGCCAGTCGTCGAGCAGCCATATTATAATATGCTGGAACGGGACAATTTTGAGGACGAACTAGCGCCCATTTTCAAAGAATACGGGTATGGGTCAACCATTTTCTCCCCATTGGCTACCGGTCTCTTGACTGGCAAGTACACCTCGTCAGACAACATTCCGGCCGACTCGCGGTACGCTCCAGCCACTCGAAACACTAGTGCAACGATCCAAAGCATTTTCAACAACTTATTCACTGGCGAAAAAGCAGAAGCCAACTTTAAGCGTCTCCAAAAGTTGCAGGTTATTTGTGAAAAGATGGACGTCAAAATGGCAGCGTTGGCACTGGCATGGTTGTTGAAGAACAAGAATGTGTCTACAGTCATTATTGGTGCGTCCAAGCCTGAACAAATTGAGCTGAACTTGCAAGCTTACGAAGTATTGCCGCTGCTTACCGACAATGTAATCGCCGAGATTGAAGAAGCACTGGGTAATAAGCCAGCATCAGCAGGTGATGCAGGTAGATTGGGTAGCTTTGAATAAATAAAGATAGCTTGCGGCTTTTATATACATGCGAATAATTTAAAATTACATAAGCATAGCACAGCACCCTTTTACCTCCCAATCCCGCCCCCTCCTCCCTTACTATCTCCACAACACAACACACGAAAAATGGGCAACTCTGGTAGCAAAGTGACCGATCAGGACCGGGCTATTCTGGACCTAAAACTGCAAAGAGACAATATCCAGCAGTTTCAGAAACGTATCCGCGTGGTTCTTGACCGTGAGCATGAGATTGCCAAGGAATGTCTGGCAAAAGGCGATAAGCGCCGGGCTTTGTTGGCGCTACGCCAGCGGAAATACCAAGAACAGATGCTAGAAAAGACAGATACCCAGCTGGAAACCTTACAAGACCTCACCAGCAGTATTGAGTTTGCATTGGTACAGAAAGATGTAATGTACGGGCTGCAGGAGGGTAGTAGTGTGCTCAAACAGCTGAATAGGGAAATGTCGCTGGAAAAGGTGGAAAAGATTATGGACGAGAGTGCCGACGCGGTGGCCTATCAAAACGAAGTGTCCGAAATGTTGTCCTCAAAGATTTCAAACTCGGAGGAAGACGAGGTACAGGACGAACTGGAACAGCTCGAACAAGAAGAAATGCTACGCCAAGGAAAGAGCAAGGTTCCAGACATGCCGTCGGCACCAAAGCAAAAGCCAGTAGAGAAGGAGGAGGAAGAAAAAGCAGAAGAAGAACCCGAGCCGGAGGAACAGAGACAGGCAATCCCAGCTTAAGTGTTTCAAACTTTAATAGATGGTTCGTTCCCAAATGAAGAAGAAGAAAGAAAAAAAATCACCTGTTTAAATATCCCATCATGAATGCAGGAGAGGTTTTTGAAAACGCGAGAAATATAGCACGTCACGTTGGGGTGGAGGTGGACACGACCGCGGTGAATATCGTAGAAGCTGCCCATCCAGTTGACCAACTAGATTGGCTTTTTGATCGGTTCACCACCCTGGCAGTTAAAGCTCCTGGCGACCCGGCAGAAGAATCGCTCCGACAGCGAATCTCGCAAGGCAGCAAATGCGCATTAATCACCAAAAAACTGGATAGTGAATCACTGGCTAAATATGGACCAAGAAACTTGGTTTGTCGAGCAATGATTGGCAAGACTGTTGTATTTGTAAACGACGCGGTTACGGCCTCCCAATTGACCCATGATTTACGCCTAGTGGCTTTCAAAAAAGGACTGGACAAGTACTATGCCGATCAAACAGTGGCACCATTTTTCCCGCAAATGCTGGGCGTGCAGCGACACCTAACAATGCGGGATTTTAGCAAGCCTGAAAAGAACGCCAAACCACCAGACAAGTCAAAGCATCGCGTGATTGTAGCCGTAGGAGCTCCGTTTGAGTTTATAACTAGCTGCGATATCATGCCGAGAGTTGTCATTTGGGGTCCAATCTCACCTCAAAACTTTGGCACAATTCTGGCAGCCACGAAAGGTAAAGTCGACATTACCTGGTATATTGATGAACTAGGGCAGAAACAGGTCATTTTTGATACCAAGCTCTCCAAAACTGCATTGTCGGACCTCCGTCAATGGAGGTTGACCAGTGGGAACACACTTGACGATGAAGTGCTTAAAATCCTTGCAAATGCTGCCGAGTCGATTGTCAATTTCGATTTTTGGAAAGACACGGTTCCTGGTATTGAAGGGCTGGTAGAACATTTAAAAGACGATATTGAAGATGTAGTCATGTTGGCGCATGAAAGAGAAGCTTAGGTGTGGTGCGGCGAGACTACGCGCGCGCCACTGGAAAAAAAAAAAAAAAAAATTTTTACCCATCATTGATCATCATCACCAAACCACCCCCCACGAAATGAAAAAGCCCACCAAAGCCGAACAGTTGATGGACGAGGACATCCTAGAGGAAGTAAAAGACTATTTTGAAAGTCTTGTGGAGGAAACAAACGAGCCGTTACTTGATTTACTACGGAAACACCGAGCAGACGTAATTGCACGACAAATCCAATCACAAGTCAAATATCAACGCAAAAAACTGGCAATGGTGCAAAACTCGGTCGAAAAAGCTATCAAGCTGATACGGAAAGACGCACGAGACGCCGAAACCGCAGCCAAGGATAGCGATTTGGAAGGCGTTGACTCGGATACCCTGATGGAAGTTAAAGATACAAACCAACTAAACAAGAGCGTAGTCGGGTTGTGGAATATGCAGCAACCAACAACAACCAGCAGCACACCAGCCGCTACCACCACCACTCCTCCAACAGCTACCGAAGAAGAGGAAAAACCGGAAGAAAAGAAGAATGAGCGAAAACGAGAACGGAAGGAAGGCAAAGAACCAAAAGCGAAACGACAAAAGGGTATGAAAAAGAAAATTCACAATAAAGAGAACTATCCCCCCACTAACCATGCAGTAGAAAAACGAGAATCAGCAATGTCAATTACACTGAACGATCTGGGTGGTATTGGTGATGTGCTGACCCAGGTATTAGAACTCATTGCCATGCCAATGGCACGAACAGATATTTATCAACATATTGGGTGTGATATCCCTCGAGGGGTGTTGCTACACGGTCCACCAGGTTGTGGTAAAACAATGCTAGCAAACGCGTTGGCTAATGAACTCGGTGTGCCCTTCATTTCGGTATCAGCGCCGTCAGTAGTCAGCGGCATGAGCGGTGAATCAGAAAAGAAGCTACGGGATATTTTTGATGAAGCAAAGACTCTAGCACCTTGCTTGATCTTTTTGGACGAGATTGACGCAATCACTCCAAAGCGAGAAAGTGTGCAGCGGGAAATGGAACGACGAATCGTAGCCCAGCTCCTTACTTCAATGGACAGCCTGTCGTTGGACCAGACTGGTGGCAAGCCGGTGATGGTGATTGGCGCCACAAACCGACCAGACTCGATCGACCCAGCTCTACGTAGAGGTGGACGTTTTGATGCCGAAATTTGCATGAATGTTCCGGATCAAGACTCTAGAGAACAGATTCTACGAACAATCACTTCCAAACTGAAACTAGAAGGTGAGTTTGACTACAAGAAGCTAGCAAAGTCAACGCCAGGGTACGTGGGTGCCGATTTGCAAGCACTTGTCGCAGCTGCTGGCGCCCGAGCTATTAAGCGAATCTTCCACGACGATCTGCATGGCGGCGCTGCTCTAGTCCCAGAAGGCGGCGGGGAGATGGAAATTGATGGTGAAGAAGTCCTACCACCGCCAGAAAAGGATAATGAAATCTCAAGGTTTTTGCGTCGACATCCAGAACCTCTATCTTCTGAACAGCTGGCTCCGCTAGCAGTAACGATCCAAGACTTTGAAGTTGCGATCCCAACCGTCCAACCAAGTTCCAAACGAGAAGGGTTCACCACCGTTCCAGACGTTACATGGGCAGATGTGGGCGCCATGTTGCCAATCCGAGAAGAATTGGAGTTTGCAATCGTGGAGCCGATCCGAAACCCGGAAATGTATCAAGGTATCGGAGTCACTGCACCATCAGGTGTATTGTTGTGGGGTCCACCAGGGTGTGGTAAGACACTACTGGCAAAAGCAGTTGCCAACGAATCCAAAGCCAATTTCATTTCAGTCCGGGGTCCAGAACTACTCAACAAATTTGTTGGTGAATCTGAACGTGCGGTTCGGCAAGTGTTTGTACGAGCACGTGCATCTAAACCATGCGTCATTTTCTTTGACGAATTGGACGCGTTGGTGCCAAAGCGAGATGATGTCAACTCTGAGGCTTCATCACGTGTTGTGAACACCTTGCTGACCGAGCTGGATGGTGTAGGCGACCGAAACGGTGTCTACGTTATTGGCGCTACTAACCGACGAGATATGGTCGATCCAGCCATGATGCGGCCTGGCCGTCTTGACAAGCAGCTGTTTGTTGAACTGCCAGATGCCCATGAACGGTTGGAGATTTTGCGTACTGTGTCGCGTAAATCGCCACTGGACCCATCCGTGTCTCTTGAGGCTATCGCGCACGATGAACGAAGCCGCAACTTTAGCGGCGCAGATTTGGCATCGCTTACACGGGAAGCTTCTGTTTGTGCATTGAAACGACAACTAAAGGTGAGCAAAGGCACTGGCGAGCAAGTTTCTGGTGTGTTTGTTACTGTGCATGATTTCGAAGAAGCATTCTACCGAGTCAAGCCTAGTGTCTCCGACCATGAACGAGAAAAATATAATCGAATGAATCTAGAACATTAATAAAACTAGTGTATTTTTTTTTTTTTTCGTACATTTGTACTCACACGACAATCAACTCACTACTGTTCCTACAAAAACACAATTCCTGTTCAACTTTTGGAAGATGTTTCCTTAAAGCGAGGCAACAACACCGTCTTGACATGAACCGTACTAACGGGCCAAACTGTTCCAACATTGGAAATAAAATAAACCCATCCTGTGAAAATATATCCTGTTCGTCATCCACCATCAGTTTCAATTCAACTATTGGCCAGGTACCATCCGTATCCCCTTCATACAAGCTAATGTTCAGCTCTTGCAAGTTTCGACAGCCTTTTCCAATCTCGACAATCCCTGCAATGCCCGCGGAGAACCATTCGTCATTGTAGGTGATGTATAGTTTAGTGAGCATGTGAAGATTTGCCAACTGTTTCAACTGCCTGTCGACCAAAAATGTCATATCGTGGTTTGTCATAAACAGGCTAAGTTCTTGTAAATTTTTGGCTGCACCGGCTAGTATCGAAAACGACTCTGGGTGGATCAAGTTTGTTAGGCTCAGCACTTTAAGGTTTGGCATGCACTCCATGTACTTTGCAAAATCATTGACATTGTTCGCATCATCATGTAGCCCCACAAGTTGAAATTTTTGCAGTTCTACAAACTTGGCAAACCCTGCCATGACATCGCGCCGTGTATCCGATGTTATCACAGTAAGGTCCTTCAAGGTTTCATTTCGTAACGTGGTGCTTGACAGCTGTCCAATAAAGGGATCCTTGTCATAGCAGTTTATCTTTACACGTTTCACTTTGGTATTCATCATAATCTTCTCACAAATTTCAGCAACAGTGTCCCTGTATTGTGTAAGCATGGGTGAAGGGTCCACGCTAGGGGTACCTGTCAACTCGAGTGATTTCCAAAAGTTCAAGGAGACTAGTTTTTCAAGAAATTGATACTCTCGAAGCGTCACTGGTAACCTCACATCGAGCTCAATCTCATTGTTAAAGTAGTCAGCCGGCTTTGTTACCAAAATGTCATACAACTTCTCATACATTTGGTCTGCAAGGATGGAGATATTTTCGAGATTTGGATTGATCACTTTTACCAGATTGTCCATATCTCTAGCAGGTGGGTCGGGAATGTCGACTGGATAGTCCTGTACCTCAAAATAACGAAGCCGTCCAAATACAGGGAGTGTGTATTCCGTACCATCCAAATACTTTTGCAGAAAGACCAATTTTTCCACGTATTTTGCATACTCTGCTCTTCGCTGATCATTTGTTGCCGCCATAATTAGCGTGATGGACAAGCTTGCCCTCCATCCACCCCAGATTAGCGGTACTGCTATTGAAAACCAAAAGCTGTTCACGCAAACGAGATTGAGTAGGTTAGTATGTGTGTTGTCGCTAAGTAGCTGTGCGATATAGGTGGCGATTTCCGGAACGCGCAACGTCCTATTTGTTGCACTCATAATCGTTTGATGAGTTAAAGTTGAAAAGGTCGTCTTTTTGTTTAAGAATGCGCGCGCATTTTGACCGGGGAGGGGATCAGACCCAATTGGGCTTACCTAGTGCCCCTTCTAGCGTTTTGTGGATCACCGAGGTAAAATATTGGAACCGGGACCGCGAGTCGAGGGTGTTGGTACTACTATCTTGATATATGGGGCGTATTGGTTGTCGACGAAAACGGTATGACCCTCGACTAGAACTACTAACGTACCTTTCACTGACTTTCTACAGCCATGGGGACCTCTCCAGCACTAATCCCAGAATGAATATTATATATATACATTGGATGATACAGCCCAGATGAGTTTCATTGGTATAAATCCAGATCTTTGTTTGTGTTTTGAATGCAGTGCGGCTGTTCATTTTTTTCCCGTGCTACAATACTTGTAATAGACCACCGTATTTTTACAAGACCAACCCTGATTTCGTCATTTTATCAATAAAAATGCTGGTGCACTAGTCTTCGGAAATGCGTCCCGTGGGCAAGTAGACCGGTCTACTCCTATATATCACTAGTACTATAAAAGGCATTATATGACGTTAACAATTTAAGGCTTACGTATGTATATATGAGGATTTTAATTGTGGAAACTTCCGAAATGTTACCACGGGCCTCCCCCTACGTATCCCACCCCCAGGCCTCTCTCATTTTAGTGTATAATACATGGCAAGACGATCTACCCCAGAAGGTCATCGTGCCGTTTAATACCGACCATCTTATCTTATCGTTCAGATATTTCACTCATAGGTGTCTAGACACAACGTACGTGGTGGTGATATTTTATGGATCTTCGGGCCACCATTCCGGTACCGACGTCGTGATACGAACCGATGATCCAAACCCGCGGCTTGCATGGGATTTTTTTTTCAAGCTTGCCTATAGACCGCCGCGGTTGATCGGCCGGTATAAGGGCCACGCGCCAAGCAACCTCAGATGTGGGGATTCGAAGACGTTTGATTCATGACCCCCTCTAGAGCCGGCGGGGGTACTCGTATATCATATGTACATGCATAATTAAGGCATAGATCTGGTGGGTAACTTTGTAAGCTTAATTACTAGGTTGATGACAATGCTGAGGGTATACGGCCGTATACCCCCACCAGCAGCTCCCTATCTTTAGTCTGGAGAAACGGATACATGTCTATCAGCAGTCCCCGGAGCATATATATGGGCTTATGCAATCCACACTGTAACACAGATTTTGCCCTGTTTGAGGTATTCGATCTGCAAGGACCGGTTACATATAGTAATACGCATATACCCTCAGCCTTTCTTCATATATAGATAAATATCATATCACATATTGATATCAAATTTTTGGCTGTAGACGATACCGTAGCTTGACAACATGTTAAGCGCATGTATTTTAAGATAGAATATATGCTTTTGAGGCATCAGCTGCGCGTTCTTTTTTATTTTTTATTTTTTTTATTCTGGCAGCGGTGCATATGCCCATCCCCTGTTACTGCAGTTGTAAACTGCGGGGTCGTATCTTTTTTTTTTTTTTAATTTTTTTATTATTAATTATTATATCTCGATCTGAACTTATTTAATCCTTAAGGTGCTAGCCGATAATGATTGATTTCTCCGCGAGTGTACCAAACTGCTACACAAACAGTGGGGTGTTAGGATCCCGGTATGCGGCATATATTATGAGCTCTCTTAATTATAGTCCGAATTGTAGATTAGCCCCCCCTCCTTGGTATAAAACGAGACTGATATCCACTGAAAACAAAAATTTCTCTCTTTTTTCTATCCATTGATATCCACCCTCTCTCCATTTTTCTGTTTACTTGAAACCTGAAAATGACTGACATCAAAGTTGAATATGAAGATCGCCAGGAGCAGGTGGAACCACAAGAGCTTGAGAAGCGAGTCCATCAGACTCTAACTCAGGTGCTCAAAGAAGACAAGCCGAGCCCGTGGGGGGTTGGTATGCTGAAGCTGTACTGCTGCTTTGGTCTAGTGTATTTTGGAGCTACCATGAGTGGCTTTGATGGTTCGTTGATCTCGAGTATTAATGCATTGGAAGAATTTCAGGAATATTACAAATTGGAAGGGGCTGCTACCGGCACGGGGCTCATGTTTTCTATTTTCAATATCGGCCAGCTGGTCGGTGCACTATTTATTGTGGTTGCTGATATCTGGGGTCGCCGAGCTGGTGTTACAATCGGGTGCGTGGGCGTAATGATGTCGACTGCGATCATGGCCACATCCAAGAACCTTGGCGTGTTCAATGCATCCCGGTTCTTGATGGCCTTTTTCACCACAATTGCATCTGCATCCGCCCCTGTGCTGGCAGTCGAGCTTGCCCCGCCGCATATGCGAGCCCGACTATCAGGTTTATACAACACTCTCTTCTACCTAGGCGCCATCTTGGCCGGTTTTTCGATCCTTGGTGTACGGATCCACCACCCAGGTAGCAACATTACTTTCCAGCTGCCACTATGGCTTCAAATGGTCTGTCCAGCGATCCTACTGTCGGGTATCTATTTTGTACCGGAAAGCCCTCGTTGGTTAATTGCCACGGGCAAGACTGAAAAGGCCCGAGATATTATAGTTAAGCATCACACCAATGGCGATCCTGACCATCCAATGGTTGAGATGGAGATGATTGAAATCACTGCTTCGCTTGAGAATGTAGGGCTGAATAACTTCCGAACGCTCTTTGACTTTAGAGGGTTTTTGACGAAAAAATCAGACCGGTACAGATTGATGCTTAATGTTGCATTGTCATGGTTTAGTCAATTCTCTGGTAACAACGTGAGCTCATACTTTTTGCCAAAACTTTTGGAAAATGTGGGTGTCGATGACCCCAACACGCAAATCCTGCTAAATGCAGTGTACAACCTGACGGGCTGGGCTGCAGCCACCGCGGGTGCATTTTTGCACGAGAAAGTTGGTCGACGAAAGATGTTCATGTCTGGTATGTTTGGTATGAGTATCTGTATGGCCATGATGGCTGTTACTACCTGGAACTTTTCTGTAACACAATCCGAAGCGTCTTCAAAAGCATGCATCGTCTTTGTCTTCCTGTTCGGGGTTGTCTACTCAATCTCCATCACATGTATGCAACCAATCTACCCTGCAGAGGTATCATCGAACAAGCTACGGGCAAAGGGTATGATGATTCATCAAGCTGTCGGCAGTATTGGTAGCTTTACAAACCAGTTTGCAGCTCCGGTAGCGATGGACAACATTGGCTTTTGGTTTTACGTCTTTTTCGCTCTATGGGATCTTTTTGAGTGCGGATTTGTTTATTTCTTCTTTGTTGAAACAAAGGGCCGAACATTGGAAGAGTTGGACGAGATTTTCGAAGCCAAAAACCCTCGAAAGGCTTCTGTTCTGCCTCCACGAGAGACCCGGACGGAAGATCCTGACAATGTGTAAGGTTTATTATTTTTTTTTTCTTCTGTAATATATATTATAAACTAGGGCTGTGGTTGGTCATATAGTAACTGCTTACCTCTGTGCGTAAACGAGAAACGTATTAAGCCGCGTATGGTATGGTTAAATAGATTACATTTCAATCCAGTAAGCTTATCCAAACGTCAGCCCCTTCCACACAACCTGTCACCTTGTAATGATATATGATGCAGCAAAAGCTCGTCCTTTATACTCACCAAAAATTAGACCCTTCGACTGAATTAATTACAGGGGGTGGGTGCGCGCGCGCGTGGAAAGGTGTGTTTGGGAGAAGAAAAAAAAATTTGCTTCACGTACACGTGCGGCTCAACATTATCAACATGGAAGAACGCCTTCCATACCTTATCCATGCAAGGTTAAATGAAGAGAGCAAAAAAAATAAAAAAAAATCAGTGGACGACACCGGATTTGAACCGGGGACCTTTCGCATGCTAAGCGAATGTGATAGCCAACTACACCAGACGCCCTGATTGATTCGATAAAAAATTTGATTCGGAGGCCTAGGCATTATGAGGGAAGCGATTTTTCAAAATTTTTTGAACCGAATTTTGGCCTAAAAGACACTTTAACGTGATATATGGGATATTAGGAGCATATATGCAAGGTTTTACATCCTTAAAGCTTGTTTTGGGCTAGTTGTGGGCTGATGAAATTACTGAGACCACAATCACCATCGTGAAATCAAGCTGAAAAAATATTGCTCGGTTATTCATACATTGGCCATTAATATAGCCTTATGAAAACAAAACCTAAGAATACCAACATTCCTCGAGGTGTTAATTCATCCGTCTATATTCGGGGTTAATGCTTCTTACCCACACAAACTTCTCTTGTTCTAATAAATAAATAAATAAACATAAATATATAAAAAAAACACCACTCACACATCCGCTCTCTTTTACGAGTCTTTATAACTAGCAGACAGGCTTCGAATCTTTGTCACAATTTCGTTAGCCTGGACAGATGTAGGAGCTTCCAAATCATACCGCTTGGGGCCTGAATCCTTCCTCACCACAATCTTGAAATTGGCCGGAATCTTTCTAGACTGTTTACACTTGAGCACCTGCCCAATATGAAACGAACTTGTTTTGGGTGATTCAAAAAATGTCTTGTCTTCACTGGGCATGATATGAACGTACTCACCATCCAGTGCCAGGATACGTTCATGCCGGCTAATAAACGACATTGGTTGACGCCTCCACACCATGTATTTGCGGTACCCTGCCGTGTTCAAAACTTCGGGTACAGTAGCCGACGCAATCATACTCTTACGATCCCGCTTGGCTTCCTCCTGGCCCCGCAACGCCAATGCAGTGTACACATTTTGGGTGCGGCTATTGAACGAGTCGGATACTGGGAATGAATCGGTAAACTTGGGTTCAATGTACCCATTAGCTCGCGTCATGACCCGCTTTGGGGTTAATTCCAGCGTGTATTGGCCTTGTAAAGTGCTCAGGTTCATTTCATTCCCAAGCACCATACGAGTGCTAGCAATCTTGAATGCGTACATGGAATGATCCAGCATCTTTTCTTCGCACACTCGGTGCAACAACTCTCCAACATACATTTCCACAGACACTGTACCTTCCCAGAACAATGGTGATGTCATTTCGTTGAATGGGTATTGGAACACCTTCACTTCGGTGGTCTCTGGCTCGGACGATTCCTTCTCGGTGGTATTACTAGAAGCACCAGGAGTTGACGCGTTCACCTGAGGCTGTGGTTTCTTTGTATTTGGTGTTTTCCGTTCATTCTCCTTGACCTGCTCGGGCGTAGCAGGAACCAAAGCAAATTCGTCAAACGCATACGCCGAGATTTGTCTGGTTCTGTCCAGCGCTGGGAAATCCTCATCCGGTTCACCATCGTCTTCTACGATCCGTAGATTCCAGTAATTTGCGTCGCATTGTTCTAGTGTAAGTTCCGGGGTTCGTTTCTGTTCAGAGTAGCAGTAGAGCGCAAATCCAATCGCCAAATGCGTGCTACAATCGCCTCGAGCTACTGCTTCCCACGGCTCTCTAGGCTCATTGCTCGACGGCATGTACATTTTCAGTTTCATTGGCCGCCGCTCGCTCTTACCGCTTGCTGCGATATACTGTTCTAGCGGGTTGTCAAACGTGGCTTGTTTTGCGAGAATTGCACTGGTTAGGTTACTAGTCTTTGGTATTTGAACTGGTTTGGCGGTGGGCGGTCCAAACAGCGAGCCTGACCTGTCTCTGCCGTTTGAAAGCTCTCTATCTTGTAGCTTTTCGCCAAAGTTTGTTGTTGCATTAGTTGTGGTGCTGTCCGCCGAATCGCGATGCGCCACCTGTACAGGCGGCCAGTACGTGTCACTATTCCCGCTACGAGTCGACGCTGTTCTTGGCCGTGATGCTGTTGTGACTTTGGCTAGCTGGCTTGGTGAACCGGTTGTAGCGTCCAACGACCGCCGTTGTTTAGGATTACTTGGGTCTCTGCGACGTTTTGCTTTGGGTGATGTTGTAACTGATGGCGGTCTTGATTCCGAAGTAAACGACTCGCTATCCACGTTAACGTTCCGTTTTATCTGCCTCGCGATGAACTGCAAATCTTCTTCGATATCCGAGTCATCCTCATCGCTTAACCCCGACATTGCTGCCATCTCATCCTCCTCCTCCTCTTCGTACCCTTCCGTATCATCATCATCGTCTTCGTACGCGTCTGATTCGTCTTCGTATACTGTATTCAATCCATTGTCAATATTGGACCGCAAATCTTCCGAAGACGAGCTTTTTGACATCATTGGCATGATATCCGCGCCGCCACCGTCCAGCTCAGACGACTTGACGTTGGGAAGCGTGGAAGCGCGGCGACGGCGATAAGTCTTCACACCCGCCCTTAGCTGGCTCAATGACTCGTCATCATCGTCCAGAGTCGACCTCATGGGCGGCATTGCTCGTGTTAGTGTGTCTGTGGGAATTGGCGGCGATCCAGGCCGCGCTTTTGATATTAGCGTCGATGCAGCCCAGTTGAGCCGTTTGGGCCCGCCTTTTGTGATATATAGATGTGACGGCCGGATGATCCGCTCGCCAACCCCATCCGAACACGCCTCTAGATATGTCGCTCGTAGATGGCTGATCACATAGTCCGCGTCGTGCAACAACGACATTTTTATTTATTTTTTTGGTGTGGGTTGTGTCCAAAGCGGCACCCCCCCCCCTTGGGAGTTTGTGAGACCCAGAGTTGCGCACGCGCCAGCCAATTACGTTTGAGCTGCGTTGGGAGGAAGAAAAGAATTTCGTTTTTACATCAATTTTTCTTCCTTTTCAGCAGACAAATCATCTAAATACTACAACAATGGGTGCCGCTTACGTTATTTTCGGTCGAACTTTCCAACCATACCACGTACGTGCTGTTTGCTGTATTTACAGAGAAAAGGAAACCACTAACATGCAATTGAACAGATCGCCCTGACCACTCTAGGCACATTGGGCGGTATCATTGCCTGGTCCACCAGCGGTGAGAAGCCACAAGCCCCAGCCATCAAGGCCAGCAGCGGCGACGAAGAAAAGTTCATCAAGGACTTTATCGCCAAGGCCGAGTCTGAAAAGGCCGACGCTCCAGCCAAGCACTAAAAAAAACACAATCTAGCATGTAAAAAGGAATAGAAAAAGGGTGTTTGATGGTTTTGTTTTTTTATTATTATTATTATTATTCTGCACTTTTATTTGAACAATGCCTTCTCCGACAATGGGTCTTGAGCCAGCACGTTGTCTCGTTTCTTTAAGCGTTTGGCCAATGCCTCGTCTGACCGGGACTTGGCCTGGCCTGCGGCTTGGTGCTTTTGCTGAGACCGCACAAAGTTTGGTGAAACGTACTGCCGGTTTTCGTAGATTTTGGCCCCGCCAAATGATCCCTCCAAGATTGTAATCAGTGTCATGACGAACCGCGGTCCAATCTCGACTAGAGAAACATCAGTCTCGGACGTGGCTGTAGAAAACTTTTCCGCCGTCTCGGAAATTTGGTAGTTTCGGAACCAAATCTTATTGTCAATAATGCTCACAGTCATGACATGGTCGACAAATGGCTTGGATTTCCGGGCTTTTGGCGGCACACCAAACGTCTGCAAAAGCATCTGCTTGATGAGCTTGTTGTGCGCAGTCTCTTCAAACGTGTTGTCAAAGGAGAGGATTGGTCGGGATCCTTTCAGACAGTTGCCGTTGAAATTCAACTCGTCCATGGTGTGAATATTCTGAATGTGGAACTTGGCGGTTGGGCCGTTTGGTGCCTTGGATAGCCACAAGTACAGATCCTGGTGCTTTCGTGCTTCAAAGTACATAATGTTGTTGCAGTTGTACAGCTCGGCAATCTCGTTCAGCTCTGATAGGTTCTTTTTGTTGGTGATCTTGGACTCTTTTCGAGAGTGTGGCAGCATGTTGGTCAAATCCGAAATCAAGTGACGGTGGCGATACGTCACACCTCTTGAGGACAGGATCAATACACGCTGCTTGTTTCGGAACGTTTCTTTTGGTTGCTCATCCTCCTTGGAGCTGGATGCTAATGCTTTGTATACAGACGACATTTGTTGTTGTTGTTAGTAAAGTGATGATCAACTGGAGTGAAAAAAAAAAAATTTGCTGATGAAAAAAAATTTTGGGCGGATGTGATGTGAGGCTGAAACTCGCGCGGCCCCGTCGTTGGGAAGAGAGAAGCGCATCAGTCACAACGTCTAAATTATAACCATGGAGAGAAGAGACTGAAATGGAAAGGACACTGTCTGTTTGTACAAGTAAATGAAGTTTGATTGTCCTTTGGCACTAGTAGTTAATGTACCACGCATCCGCTTATAATTATATCAAATCCCAGCAAGGACTAATCGAATGACCCGACAATTGCAAGTACTCCCTTGAGACCTGTTTATTCATTCGTGGCTTGTAAACATGGCAAGAGGATTCGTACTAAGCGCATTCCCACGTGTGGCGCTAATAACTTTTTTTGCAAACAAGAAGAACGTCGGAGCCCCGACATTGCACGTGCACCAAGGCGAGTGATCAATCGATAACAAAGCCTTCTTTTTGCCCAACGTCATGGAAAATGAGCTTGGGGCGGAGATTCCAACACCAAACTTACCTATCCATTGGTTGATCGATCGAGATAATCGCAAGTTTAATAAATAATGCCAAGACCCTGCAAAGCCTCGAGGATCCGCGACCTTAGTCCCTTTATTAGCTGCCATGGTATATATCCATGGCTTAAGTACAAGGCTTGAATTTTAAATTACGTGTATACATCTTGGCATAATACTACAGCATTGGATTCAAATGAGCTTATTCGATGATATACATATACCCTGACATCAGGGGGTTTGTTTATGGCTTGTAATATTTGCCAAATAATTATACAGGCTGTAAGTTATAAGTATTAGTCATTTAGCTGGGCTAGCTATATAGGCTCTCACTTATTCCGCCGGAATCCAATTTGGCCGACGTCCGTGGGGAAATTCAAGAATGTCACCCTAATGAAACATTGTTCCACAACGGATAAACTGTACCGGTCGACGAGTCTGAATATTCCAGTGGTCCGGCGCACATACAACAGATTGGCTGCACGCACCTGTGATCGAAAGGATGCCAACTCGATGCACACTACCTAGCTATATGTATGCTATAGGCCTGGCGGTATCAAAACAAGGGGGAGAGAAGCGACCGGTCAGTCCAGCCTAGGGACCCTCTGAGGGGTCTCAGGCTTGAGGATCCAATCCCAAGTCGTTATTAGCCATGTGCTGTGTGCGCGCGAGTTTCGTAGAGCGCTTTCTAATTCGCTGCCTTTTAATCCCTATTCAGAAATATGAGCTAGCTCCCCTCCCCATTTGATGATCAACTGATTTTCGGCATACAAGAGATTGGTTGGCCGACATTATATGTATTACATCATGCGAGATAAGCTGCCCGCCCCTCTCTCCGCTCGAATAGTGACGGCGACTCGGAAAAATCAAAGTTGGCAAGTCCAAAACACTGGTACGTAAATTTTTATTTGTTTCCCCGTGGATCAGCATTTATTTTCCTTTCTTTCTTTCTTTGCGGATGTATAAAAACAGCCCCATATTCTTCATATTTCTAGTTACAACAACCAAACAGAAAAGGAAGCAGAAAAAAAATGTTCAGCCTACCCACGGAACTAGTAAATATCATTCTCGACTGCTCTGAAATCGACCAAGTCAAAGCACTACGCCAAACATGCCACCGAATGCACGACATTGTCACTCCGCGATTGTGGCAACACCTGGTTATTGTATGCGGTCTACACAGCAAGGACCAGTACACTGAGCTATCGCACGTTCCCAAGAAAATCTTCAACCGGCGGCGGACCCTAGTGATTGATGTGGACAATGTGGCCGGGTTTGCCAACCACGTGGGCCAGATGCCATCCATGATGCGACAGTTTGAGACCCTCACCCTAGTCCATTTCCAATCACCCATTCGAATGCCAAGCGTGTTCAACAAGCCCCAATTCACAGCCGAGAAACGCGCATTGTCCTTCCTAGCAAGCTCTCTACACCAACTAGTCGACGTGAATGTCGTCAAAATCCATTGCGAGCCGATGGAATCGCCAATTCTACAGCGATTTGCCGCTAATTTCAAGAACACGGCAGTGCGGTGGAAGTACGTGCTGCTCCCATTCCGGGAGTACCTGGACGATGTGCCGACAGCTAGTTCCATCAGCATTTACTGGTCTGCCGAGACAGCGCCTCTGCCACTGAATGCTAGTTTTGTCAGCGATAAACTAACCAAGGTGATTTTCCGCCAGGACGATGGCGTTAGCTCGGCACCCTACGACGTGGCCAAAGTGAAGGAAAGCTTTGCCGGCTGCGCTAACCTGGTCAAGCTTGTCCTCCAAGTGCATTTGGTTGACCAGTACGCCACCACTCACTGGATCCCGCAAAGCGT